>CM040832.1:37914465-37924465 GCA_022828995.1 Vimba vimba
ATAGGAGAGGGAATCTGCCTAATTCTGCCCGGCAACCCAGACTCGGAGCGTTTCTGTGAGTTCCCAGGATGTTCTTGCAGAACTCGAGGTGGAAAGTTTCCACAGGGGTTTTGTCCCAGGAATCGTAATTTAGTTTAAATTTGGGCCCAGATTTCACAGCCGTATAGGAGGATGGGTTTGATGATGCTGTCAAAGATTTTCAGCCACAGTTTAATGGGTGGGTTAAATTTGAACAGGGGTTTTCTTATACTATAATAAGCCCTACGTGCTTTATCAGTCAGATCTTTCATTGCAGTGTCAAACTTTCCAGAAGCTGAGATTGTCAGACCCAAATAATTATAACAGGTGACATGATTAAGAATTGTTCCCCAAGTGTAAATGTGTATTGTTGTCAGTAAGGCGAGGTTTCTTCTGGAAGATCATGATCTTGGACTTGTCCATGTTTATGGGTAAGGCCCAGCCGCTGCTGTACTCCTCCAGAAGCGAGAGGCTTTGGTGCAGACCCTCTTCATGAGGAGACAGCAGCAGGAGATCGTCAGCGTACAGGAGGCTTTTGATCTCTCTGTCCTCGAGGGTCAGACCAGGACAAGAGGACTCTCAAGTGTTGATGCCAGTTCATTAATATAGATATTAATAGAGTCGGGCTGAGGCTGCAGCCTTGACGGACTCCTTTAGTTTGACTGAAATAATCAGTGCGTTTGTCGTTAATCTTGACGCCGCATTTGTTCCCATTGTAAATGTCCTTTATGATGTCATATGTCCTTCCGCCTATTCACTTTGAATTAGTTTTAGGAAAAGTCCATTATGCCAAACCGAATCGAAAGCTTTTTTAAAGTCAATAAAGCAGCCGAATATTTTCCCTTGTTTTGTTTGTTGGACGTGTTTTGTATGAGTGTGTGGAGTGTGTAGATGTGGTTTGATGTTCTCTGTTTAGGCATAAAGCCAATCTGACAGCTGTTGAGGATCTTGTGTTCCTGAATGAACTGGACTAGTCTGTCGTTGATGATGGAGCAGAAGAGTTTGCCCAGGTTGCTGCTCACTGTGATGCCCCTGTAGTTATTTGGGTCGTATTTCTCACCTTGTTTATAAATTGGTGTAATCAAATTTTCTTCCAGATCTCAGAAAGTGTCCTGATTTTAATGAAAGATTGAATAATTTCAGAATAGCCTCTTTCAGTTTGGGGCTGCTGTGTTTCAGCATCTCATTAGATATTAAATCCACACCACAGGATTTTTTATTTTTTAGGGATTTGATCTTGTCTGTCAGTTCGTGTAGTAATATGGGCTGGTCTAACTGGTTGAGCTGGTCTTTTACAGTGCGTTCCAGGTGTAGAGTTGGAGGTCAGATGTTTTTGGGTGAGGGTTGGTTCGTTTTGTGAATAGAGTTTTCCAAAATGTTCTGTCCAGATGTTTGGATCATAGATGGGAATGTGTTTGGGTTCTTTTGATTTATCTAAATTATTCCATAATTCCCAAAAATAATTCTGATCGACTGCCTCCTCAATCTTATAAGCTTTGCTTTCATGTGATCAGCTTTTTTCTGTATTAGGAGTGACTTATATGTTTTGAGGGTTTGCTGATATTCGTCTCGTGTTTGTTGGTTTGCAGGGTCTCTGTGTTTTGTATTTGATAATGACCGTAAATCTTTTCTTAATTTTTGGCATTCCTTATCAAACCAATCATCTTTAGCAATTTCTTTCTTACATCTGTATTTTGTTCTTTTTCTCAGGGCTTTCTGACCACTGTAGAAAATATTTCATTTAATTGATGAGTTGCTAAATTGATAGTTTTCTTCTCTTCGCTAAATGAAGTAAATAGGAATGAATCTATCATGTTCTGAACACGAGTGCAGTGGAGCTGGGCTTCATACTTCATACTTCATCTCTCTCTCTTTCTCCCTCTCTCTCTCTCTCTCTCTCTCTCTCTCTCTCTCTCTCTCTCTCTCCCTCTCTCTCGATCTCTCTCTCTCTCTCTCTCTCTCTCTCTCTCTCTCTCTCTCTCTCTCTCCCTCTCTCTCGATCTCTCTCTCTCTCTCTCTCTCTCTCGCTCCCTCCCTCTCTCTCTCTCTCTCTCTCTCTCTCTCTCTCTCTCTCTCTCTCTCTCAGGTTATTCCAGCTTGTCCAGCATGTTTGGAAAGAAGAAGAAGCGTCTGGAGATCTCGGCGCCGTCTAACTTCGAGCACCGGGTCCACACGGGCTTCGACCCGCAGGAGCAGAGGTTCACGGGCCTCCCGTCGCAGTGGCAGAGTCTGCTAGCGGACACAGCGAACCGGCCCAGACCCGTGGTGGACCCGTCCTACATCACACCCATACAGCTCGCCCCCATGAAGGTGCTCACGCTCGCCCGCATCACTTCCTGCTCACGCTCGCATCACTTCCTGCTCCTGTGGCCCTCTCACCCGTCGGCAGCTCTCGTGCTTCACTGCTGTGTTTTGGAGTTAATGAGCTCTGGTCAAAAACATGACATAAAAATGATAAAGCATCTCGTCATGCAGGAGACGATCGCAGGCCAGTGAAAAAAAAAAAAAAAAAAGTGATTAAAACTAAAGAAATGCAAATGTGATTACAATAAATGAATAAATATTAGATTTAAATAGAAATGTGATACATAAATAAATGAAATATTTATTAATATTAAATAAATACACATTAATTTAAATAAATAAATAAAAATGTTTTAAAAGAAAAGAAATAAACATTAGATTTAAATAAAAATGTGATTAAAATAAATAAATGAAATGTGATTAAAATAAATAGAAATGTTATTAAAATATATAAATAAATCAAATGTGATTAAAATATAAAAAAGTTATTAAAATAAATTAGATTTAAACAAATAAATAAACATTAGATTTAAATAAATATAAAATGGGATTAAGTAAATAAATACATTTTATTAAAATAAATAAATAAATTAAATATATTGCGATTAAAATAAATCAACAAATAAATAAAAATGCTATTAAATAAATGTAAAAAAATGCTATTAAAAAATGAAAAATATTTTATAAAAAAAAAAGTGATTAAAATAAATGAACAAATAAAAATGTGATTAAAATAAAAAAATAAACATTAGATCTAAATAAATAAATACAAATGCTATAAAATAAATTAAAACAAAAATGTGATTAAAAAATGAAAATAAAAATATGATTAAAATAAATAAATAAATTTTAAATTCAACAAAAAAGAGTGATTAAAATAAATCTTAAAAATTCATTAAAATAAATAGTAGATTTTAAAAAATAATAATTAAATAAATGTCATTTTAAATAGATGAAGAAATAAATATTACAACTAACAGTGCAATAAAATAATGAGTTGACAAAATAATAATAATATATCTTAATTAAAAAACTCAATATTTTTCCAAGTAATAAATTGAAATATTTATCATATTATTTTTTTTGCAGTGAACATCAGTTAGGAAATCAAGAAACCTTGTCTCTCGATGCCTTGTAATGTTAGGATGAAGTCCCTGTCCTGAGGATCATCCTGAACGCTAGATATCAGTGTGTGTCGATGCCGAACCCTAAGCAGTGGAGCAGCCGGAGCACCAGAGCTGCTGACTCCTCTACACCTGCTGACATTCATGTGTGTGTGTGTGTGTGTGTGTGTGTGTGTGTGTGTGTGTGTGGGGATAAAGTGCCAGTGTCGCCTCTCTCCTGTCCTGTGTGTTCCTCGTCTCCTGTGTGTGTGTCCAGTGTCACTGCAAGTGTAATAGTTTGCATCACGTCATGCAGATAGACATATGAGCCCAGCATTTACATTATCCAGATAGACATAATAATAAGCCCAACTTTAACATTATACATTGCAAGGTGTACTTTAGTTTCCTAGGAAGCAGAGGTTCTGCAGAACCAGGTCAGAGTCCATGACTGGCAAACTCTGAAAAGGACAAAATGAACCATAATACAGCATAAAAGTATGATGGAGCTGGTTCATATGTGCTGATGTGTTATTCTATACTTTACTGGATGCGTTTGTCCTGTTTAGAGTTCGACAGTCATGATCACGATGAACAGATTCAGTTCAGCATGTGGTTCTGGAGCGACACGAAGAGTAAATAATGAAGCTGAAAACACCAAGCCCTATGAAATACAGTTTACTGTTTTCCGAATTCAGTTTTTCTCAGTTTTCAGAATTTTCTGGATTTTTTTTCTCTCCAGTTTTAACTTGTCTGTAGTTCTTTTTTTTTTCTTTTTTTTTCTTTCAGTTTTAGTTTTTCTGTATTCATTTTTTTTCCCAGCTTAAAAGTTTTCTGGATTCCGTTCATAGTTTTAATTTTTATTTCTGGAATCGCTTTTTTATTTTTTATTTAAATTTTTCTATATTCCATTTTCACCCATTCAAGTTTTTCTGGATTCTACCTTATTTTATTGTTATATTACATTTTCTGTAATCAAAAAGCGTGATGTTTATTAAATTAAATCATTAAACATATTCAATGAACAGTAATTTATTAAAAGTTCTAATTAAAAATGTCTTAAAAAACTACCTCTAACATTACCCTAACTCATTTATTTATTCCCTAAATTGTATTTTATTTTTCCCCAAATTTAAATTTTTCCTGTTTAAATTTTTCTGTATTCTGTTTTTTTTTTTCATTTAAATTTTTATGGATCCTGTTTTAATTGTTAATAAATAGTTGTGCTCAAAAAGCATGGTTATTTAAATTAAATAATGAATATACAATTTAACAACAACATAACAACATAAAAACTTTTAAAAACTAACCCAACATAGCCCTAATTTCCTTTATTTTTCCCAAAATTCTGTTTTATTTTCCCCCAATTTCTAGTTTTTCCATTTAAAATGTTCAGTATTCTGTTTTAATTGTAACATAAAAATTTTGTAATAAAAAAGCATGTCCAATTAATTTAAATCATGAAATGTATACATTCACCATCATCAATTTCTGAAAAGTTGAGCATGCGTTGCGTTTGAGCTGATGTGTGTGTGATGTGTGTGATGTGTGTGTTGCGAGGACTCGGGCACTGGCACCTCCAGGAGATCTGCTGTACTGTAGGAGATATCTCTGAAGAGGGATACACAGATATTATTCTCTTGCTCTCTTCACAGATATCTCCCAAGAAAGTCCGGTTGGCTGAGTCGCCGTTGCGAAAAGTATGCCCTCTTTCCTTGCTTCTTAGTCCTCTCTCGTTTGTTTTCACTCCTTTCCCTGTTTTGGTCTTAATTTCCTTCTCTGATTGGACACATGCATTTTTGGTCATGAGTGTATGATGTAGTTCTTACATCATTGTGTTTAGGGCCAAGATGCATGAGCCAACAGACCAAACTAATGACGAACTCTGACGCTGTTGAACAGAAATGCATGTTTGCAGTTTGATTGCAGGATGGAAAGACGAGCGCGGAGCACGTGAGCTGATCCGATTCATAAACCTTTATGAATGCTGCGTTATGTCATATGGCTTGATATGATGAACTGGATCATTAGATCTGAGACATGTCATTTCATGAAATATCAGAGTCCATCTGTTGGCATGAATCATAACATCTTGTGCTGAAGTTTTTAATCGTGCATGTGTCGATATAACAAACCAGATGATGAAGGTCTGAGCTCATTCATGGACTGATGCCATCAAAATAAATTCTAATGCTCCTCAAATAGGCTTGATTATTTATTTCAGGCAAAAATAAATGGAATATTCACCCAAATAATGGCTTTTTAAAAAAATATTCTGAGTGTAAGACACTCTTCCTCAGTAGAAACAATTTAGAATTAAATGTGTTTTAAGGCATGTGTTTGGGATATTTGGCTTTTTTTATGTTTTTGCAGACCTAGTGCAAAGAATAACATCCAAAAACTTTTAAACACTTTTAAGTGTTTATTTATCGCACTTTATGTATTTGTATCTGCAGATTTCCATTGCACTACAAAGTTTCTATCTCCACTTCAGCAGCACTTATACACACCAACATTTACAGGTTTATTCATATCTATATTTTGAAGGATTTTACTGTGGGGTTTGTTTATATATCATTCACCTCATATTTATTTAACATTTTATTCCTGAAAACATGGCAAATATGTATTTTACGGTCAGTTGACAGTATTTTCTGATTTATGGAGTGATAAAAATAGAAATCCAAAATCCCCTCTATAAAACGACTGTAACCGAGACGTTCCCTTTCGAGGGAACTCGCGCTGCGTCGAGAATCGACACTTTGGGGAACGAAATGCCCACTGCGCCACACTGAGAGATATATGCCCTGGTGTGAAGCAATCTGGCACACTCAAGACGAAAACCCGGTGTAAGAGGGCAGATCCAGACTGTAATGTTTTATGAAGGTGTGTGGGGAGGCCCAGCCTGCGGCATCACAGACCTCTTGAAGGGAAATCCCTGCTAGCAGAGCTTTAGAGGAAGCCACTCCTCTGGTTGAGTGAGCTCTTATCAGGAGAGGCGAAGGCAAGCTGCACGCCTCGTAAGCTGAAGAAATAGTTTCTACTATCCATCTGCTGATAGTTTGCTTTGAAGCAGGGGAACCCTTCTAGCTGGTCGAGTAGCTGGTCCGACTTCCTCCAGCTGAGGTTCTTCGGACTGGGCATAATAAATGTAGTTTAGCTTGCTCATCCGACACATGTGGTGGAGGATGGAATGCCTGAAGAATTATAGACCGTGCCACATTTGCAGGCACCTTAGGCACATAGCCGGGTCTAGGGTGGAGAATGACTCTTACTCTGTCAGGTGCGAACTCGAGGCAAGAGGGAGCAAAAGATAGCGCCTGCAGGTCCCTGACTCTTTTAGGGACGTAATAGCGAGCAGGAAGGTCTACCTTTAAAGATACAAATTTCTCAGACACCTCATCCAACGGTTCGAAGGGTGGATAGGGATAACCCCTCAAGAACCACTGCCAGGTCCCACATGGGGACCCTGGGCTGGATGACAGGCCTCATCCTCCTAGCTCCAATAAGGAAACTTACTAATAAGTGGGTGTCTCCCCAAGGTGCCCACATTTAAAGGCGTGTGGAAGGCAGCTACAGCCGCCACATAGACCTTAAAAGCGTGGACGGGGAGAGCTCGTCAGAGAAGCGACTCTGGAGGAACTCCAGCACTGAAGCCACTGGGCAGTTAACTGGGTCCAACTGATGTTCTCTGCACCATAAGTTGAATACATTCCGTTTTAATGCATACAGTTTCCTCGTGGAGGGGGCTCTAGAGTTCAGGATGGTCTCAACAACCTCAGTTGAGAGAGCAGCATTTACGAGTTGGTCCCCCTCAGGGGCCAGACCCACAGCTTCTACAGCTCCGGCCGAGGGTGAAATATTGCGCCCTCGGCCTGAGATAGAAGGTCCCTCCTGATCGGGATTTGCCACGGAGGGCCTGCTAGAAGAGCCATGATATCCGAAAAGCATACTCGGGCCGGCCAGTACGGGGCTACTAGGAGCAAGCTGATCCCGTACCGCCGGACCTCTCTAGAACCCCTGGGAGCAGAGCGATCGGGGAACAGATCACTTCCGCCTGACCAAACTCCCTCCATATCAACTCCACCGTCTTGGGGTGGAGTCTCCATTCCCCGGGCCTCGAGCCCCTGCCTCGACAGGATGTCTGCTCCCACATTCTTGTCCCCGGGAATAAACATTGCTCTGACTGAGAGAAGTTTGCCCTGGACCACAGAAGAACCTGATGTGCCAATCTGCATAGAGGGCGCGATCTCAGGCCCCCCCTGTCAATTTATATATGAGACCACCAATGTATTTTCTGTTCGCACTAGAACATGATGGCCTCTGAGGTCCGGAAGAAATGTCTGAGGGATAGAAATACTGCCAACATCTCCAGGAAATTGATGTGCCATGAAAGATGATGGTCCTTCCAAAGACCCCTGGTATAGCGGCCTTCCATGACCTCACCCCAGCCTGTGAGGATGCATCCGTGGTCAAAATTTCTCTGACACGGTCAACAGCGCGTTACTTTAATCGTATGGGAACCACGGTTTCTTCCACATGACCAAAGAATGAAGTCATCTGCGCGTTACTTTAATCGTGTGAAATGGGTTCCCCCTCGGGGGAAACCCCTCTGGTCCTGAGCCACCACTGCAGGGCCCGCATATACAGTAGGCCAAAAGGAATCACGTTGGACGCTGCTACCAGAAGACCCAAAACCCTTTGAAAGTGTTTGACAGTGATGGCCTGGCCTAGCTTGATACTCGTTACTGTGGTCAAGAAGGTGTTTATATGAGCAGGAGACAACTGTGCCTGCATCGTGACTGAGTCCCATACTACCCCCAGGAAAATAGTTCTCTGTAGATGAATTAATGAACTCTTCTTGACATTGAGTCTTAATCCCAAGAACCTTAGATGATTCAGAACAACATCTCGATGTTGAACCGCCATCTCCTCTGACTGTGCCAGAATGAGCCTGTCGTCGATGTAGTTGAGGATGCGAATGCCTTGAAGTCTCTTTCTTGAAGGTGCGAGGTGACAGTGCTAGGCCGAATGGAAGAACTCTGTACTGATACGCTTTTCCCCCAAAAGCGAACCTTAGAAACTTCCTGTGTTGGGGAAGGATGGATATGTGGAAGTAAGCCTCTTTTAGGTCTATCATGACAAACCAGTCCTCGGATCTGATCTGACTCATGATAATAGGTATGGTTAGCATTTTGAACCTGAATCTCCTCAGAGACGGGTTCAATACCCTGAGATCTATAATAGGACGTAACCCCCCATCCTTCTTGGGAACTATGAAGTACCGGCTGTAGAACCCGGCTTCCCTTTCTTGAGGAGGAACCAGCTCTATGGCTTCCTTTGCTAAGAGGGACTGAACTTCTTGTTCCATGACCTGACCCTGCTCGGGGCTGACCAGCGTGTGCACAACCCCACTGAACTCTGGTGGACGATACTCGAACTGAATTCTTTACCCCTTTTCCACTGTGCGCAGGACCCAGTGAGATATATTTTGAAGACCTTTCCAGGTGTCTAGATAATCTGCTAGGGGGAGCAGTCTCTCGAGACTGACCTCTGGTGTAATATTTGGGATTTCGGTGACCTGAAGCAGTTGACTGGCAGGAACTAACCGACTGAATTTTTCTACAGGCCTCGTGAGGGGAAGCGAATTCGACAGGGCTGCAATATTTTCGGGCGGACACTGCGATTTGCGTTCGCTGGAAACCGATACGTCCCGAAGCACATTTAGCAGTGGGAGGCAAACATCGATTTCCTGAGGGCTCCGTGAAGGAGCGAGCTGTTGTTGCTTGATCGCAGGGGGGACCACTCTCAGAGGCTTGTGCATCGCGTCAGGACCTCTTTGCCGAAGCCTTCCTTGCCTGAATGACAGTCCTCAGATCTGCCTCCGGCTTAGAAGACTTCGGCTGAGAGTCCAGGCCTTTTGCGGGGGAGCACGAGAGGCAACACTCTCCTTCTGCAAATGTCTCTTCAACCCGTGGCATCGTCCCATAGCCCTTCTCTTTCGAACCTATAATCGAAGAATAGATGTGGATATTGGGGCTCGAAAGTCGAGAAGAGAAGGGCTTATTCCACGATCTCGACACCTCGGTGTGGAGATCGGTGAAAAACAGGAGGCTCCGGCGCGAAGGCTGTGACTGGGCTTGCAGGAAGCGCTCATCGAGTTTGCTTTTTCTTGTTGCTTCCTGCTTTTCTGGTGGCCATTCAATATTTAACTTAGCCACTGCCCTGGTCACAACCTCCAGCAGCTCCTCAAAGGCAGGAGAAGGGGGTGGCGAGTCCTCACATTCTCTGGCCTCAATGCTCAAAATATCCAACTCCTCGGAGCCAGATAATTCGAGCATCGGGTCCTCTTCACGGGCGAAGAAGCCGCAGAGCGAGCGTCTGAGACTGACGCTGTTGTGATCCAGTGTCCTTTTATAGCTTCCGCATCACCGTCACATGCGACGTCACGAGTGACGTCATGACGCAACACCAATCAAGATTGGACTCGTTCCATACAGGCTTCAGACGCGTCACGCTGAAGGCGTTCCCCAAAGTGTCGATTCTCGACGCAGCGCGAGTTTCCTCGAAAGGGA
>CM040832.1:37931965-37954465 GCA_022828995.1 Vimba vimba
AGAGGGCAGCACAGGAGCTCTGATCATCATCTGCACTGAATGCAAGATTTCTCTCATTCTTGCTGAAGTTATTATTCTCACAGCTGCAGTCTAAACCAGAAATATTCTGTCCAGAAATAGACTGATCATCCTGAGAAATAAAGACTAAACCCTTAAATGGACATTTCTGTTCAGTTCTGTGCACTTTGATTGGCAGTGTGTTACAGTAAATGACTTGTATTGTCTTATTGAATATGAGATAATTTTTGCCTCATTACCTTATTGGCTCATTTATAAAGTTGGATATATAAGCATTTCCATCTTTGTCCACATACACTGTAAAAAAAAGTATATATATATAATTTTTTTTTTTTTTTTTTTTACTTGCTCCCATAAATTGAGACGGCTGTTTTAAATTTGTCATTTCAAATACATTGGACAGATTTAATTGGATGAACACAGTAAATTAAGTTTAGTTTAAGATTTTTTACAGTGTCCATACAGACACTCACATAAAGCGATATATATATATATAGTATATATCAAATCTCAACTGCATGATTGTTTATATCATTGTAATATGTAACTATAGTATATTAATATGCTGAAATGAACATGTTCCTACTGTAGTTTGTTTTGCAGTGTGTGCTCGTGAAACACTGGAACGGGAAGTGTGTGTTGTCGTGACGTCAATGCAGATATAATGCATGCGTGTGATTGGACGAGGGTTGGAGTTTCTGTGTCGTCATTGGCCGACTGTCCTTTCCCCAGGAATCAGCACTGGAGCAGCAGTGTCATTAATTACGTTAACACACACACACACACACACACACACACACACACTCTTCATTAAGCTCAAGGTTAACTCTCAGCTTATCTGTGGATGAGCCGCTTCACTCACGTCGCACCTTTAGCTCGAGACGCTCGTGCCGTCGCCGGATCTGTTACAGCTTATCGCCACGCGACAGAGCTACTGAAATATAGCTGCTGTCATCACACACCGCTAATGCTACCAGAACGAGCGCAGGCGTCTCATTCGCACGAGTCCCAGCAGCCCGTTTGATTGTGAGTCTGACGGAGATACGACACATAATTAACCTCCAGAAGCACACATACTCAACATCAGACTCTACTGTGCAGTTTCTGTAATTACAAATATAGATTTCTGTCCTTTTTTTTAAAGCATTTTAATTGTTTATCTGTTTGTTTCTGTATGTTAGTGTCGGTCATGATGTTTTTATTCACTTTGAGTGATTTCTCTCTCTCTGTAAGGCCCATAAAAGGCTTTGTCAATTCAGCATTCAAGATTTGTATTCGATTCAATTAGTGTTTTTCACAACATATTGTTAGTGATCCAACGCTGGATACTCTTATAGGTTACGTCCGTGGATCACGGCTGAACGTGTCTTCTCTGCACTCATTTATAAACAAACATTTTTTTTTCGCCTATCGTGCGTCTACTCCACACCCGTACCACTAAAAAGACGGATTATATCTAAGACTTAAGCTATAAATTAGTATTAATATTGATAGCATCACTGGTAGCGTCGTTGCTAACTTAACTTACTGTCCATCTGTTAAAATGGCGAATATATCAGATGTAAGTAGTCTACCTTTTGGTGCAGGTGAGGACACATTTGAGCTACACGCGTTGCAGTCTGAGCTGGAAGCTGTTGAGAAACAGATCCACGACCTTTTAGTGAGAAAAGCCGAGCTGATAGACCGGCGGTTAGCTCTTGAAACATCACGCGCCGATGCAATTGCACACAAATCAGTGATTAACGTTACTAACCCGCTGACTCCGACCTCGTCTACTCCGTGCGTTACTCAGCATCAGTCCCGAGCGTCGAGGCCGCGATCAGCTATGGTCTCGTTTACGCCGGCTCCAACATACCACCACGAAGCCTGGATATTTCCGCAGCGGAAGACGCGAGTCAGGTCTAGACCAAGAAAACTCTCTCCGACCCTCCCGGTTTTCGAGATATCCACACAAAACCGCTTCTCCCCTCTTCGCGAAACAGAACGCGATGCTGTGATCATCGGTGATTCCATCGTTCGACACGTACAAGCTACGTTAAATAAAAGTAAGGTGCATAGTCACTGCTTTCCTGGTGCTCGTGTTTCTGAAATCGCTGCTCACGTTCCCGAGATTCTGAACGAGCGCGTCGGAACTGTGGTCCTGCACGCGGGAGGGGCCGACATCAGGCTGCGACAGACAGAGGTTCTGAAGAAAGACTTCAGGAATCTGATCGATACGGTACGCAGCACATCGCCTGATATAACGATCATTGTGTCAGGACCGCTTCCCACGTACCGACTAGGTCATGAAAAGTTTAGTAGATTATTCGCGCTAAATGAATGGTTAATATCATGGTGCAATGAGCAGAAACTGCTCTTTGTAAATAATTGGAATCTGTTTTGGGAGCGTCCTAGGCTTTACCGTGCTGATGGCTTACACCCAAGCAGATTCGGATCGGATCTTCTGTCAGATAACATCTCCAAAATGTTAAATACCTTTTGACTAGTAACCAAAAGTTCAAATCATAGTCTCTGCTGCACCAAATTAACTGATATAAATAGTGTAGAATATTGCATAGAAACTGTGTCTATTCCTCGTTTAGTGAGATCAAATAATAAATCTACTGCAGGATCTAGAAAAAATCTAATTGTTATTAAACCAGAAAATGTTGCTATTAGTAACCAAAAACAATTTCTAAAGCTAGGTCTTCTAAACATTAGATCACTCACACCTAAGGCAGTTATTGTAAATGAAATAGTCACAGATAATAGCTTCGATGTACTTTGCCTTACTGAAACTTGGCTTAAACCTAATGATTATTTCGGTCTAAATGAGTCTACTCCATTAGGATACTCCTATAAGCACGAACCCCGTCTGATTGGTCGTGGCGGCGGTGTTGCAGCGGTCTATAGAGATATTCTCAATGTTACTCAGAAAACGGGTTATAAGTTTATTTCGTTTGAAATACTTGTACTAAATGTTACGCTCTTAGATGTTAGAAAAAAATCCATATTATCTCTAGCCTTGGCTACCGTATATAGACCGCCTGGGCCTTACGCTGATTTCCTAAAAGAGTTTGCAGATTTTCTCTCAGATCTATTGGTCAATGTAGATAAAGCATTAATTGTTGGAGATTTTAACATACACGTAGATAATCCAAATGATGCGTTAGGGGCTGCGTTTATAGATTTATTAAATTCCTTTGGGGTCAAACAAAACGTCACCGGACCAACTCATCGTCTTAATCATACACTCGATTTAATTATATCATATGGATCCGATCCAACCGATATAGATATCATTCCACAAAGTGATGATGTCACTGACCATTACTTGGTAACTTGCATATTACGTACTGCTGTAATATGTCATGCGGCGCCGCGTTTTCGACCAGGCAGAACAATCCTTCCATCCACCATAGATAATTTCTCGAGTTGCTTGTCTGATCTGTCTCAGCTGCTGCCTGAACCCAAACAAACAGATGAACTAGAAGAACTAACTAGCACTATGAGCACCATTCTCTCTAGAACATTGGATGTTGTTGCACCCGTTAGATTAAAAAAGGTTACAGAGAAAATTAAAGCACCATGGTACAATAATACTACGCATGTTCTAAAGAGAGAAACCCGTAATTTAGAGCGTAAATGGAAACAAACTAATTTAGAGGTCTTTAGAATCGCGTGGAAAGACAGTATGTCACGTTATAAAAAGGCCCTAAAAGCGGCCAGGGCTGAGCATCTCCGCAAACTAATAGAAAACAACCAAAACAATCCTAGGTTTTTATTTAACACCGTGGCTAGACTAACAAATAAACAGACGTCACCCGAACAAAATATCCCGTTACAGTTTAGTAGTAATGATTTCATGAACTTCTTCACTGAGAAAATAGAAAACATCAGAACCACAATTGTAAACGTTCAATCCTCAATCGCGCCTTATAATTCAGCCTCAATTTTCCCCCCGCAAGAACAATTACAGTGCTTTACAACTATAGAACAAAAAGAGTTAAATAAACTTATCACTTCATCTAAAACAACAACATGTTTATTAGATCCTATACCAACTAAACTACTGAAGGAAGTGTTACCTGTAGTGGAAGAGCCTCTCCTCAATATTATTAACTCGTCTTTATCTTTAGGTCATGTTCCAAGAACATTTAAACTGGCAGTTATAAAACCTCTCATTAAGAAACCACAATTAGATCATAATAATCTAGCAAATTATAGACCCATTTCAAATCTACCTTTTATGTCTAAAATACTAGAAAAAGTTGTGTCCACTCAACTGGGCTCTTTCTTGCAAGAAAATGATATCTATGAAAAGTTTCAGTCTGGATTCAGGCCGCATCATAGCACTGAAACTGCGCTCGTTAAAATCACAAATGATTTACTCTTAGCTTCTGACCAAGGCTGTATCTCAATACTAGTTTTACTTGATCTAAGTGCTGCGTTCGATACTATAGATCATACAATACTCTTAGATCGACTACAAAATTATACTGGTGTTCAAGGACAAGCATTAAGCTGGTTTAGATCATACTTATCTGACCGCTACCATTTTGTCTATTTAAATGGAGAAAAATCGATCATAACTCCAGTAAACTATGGAGTGCCGCAGGGATCTGTGTTAGGCCCTCTGTTATTCTCAATATATATGATGCCACTTGGAAATATTATAAGGAAACATGGAATTAGTTTCCATTGTTATGCTGACGACACTCAAATATATATTTCATCACGGCCGGATGAAAACGCTAATTTATCCAAATTGACAGAGTGTGTTAAAGATATAAAAGATTGGATGACGCGTAATTTTCTTTTATTAAATCCAGACAAGACAGAGGTAATACTTATCGGTTCAAAAAACCGCCCACAGAACCTCTCACAATACAACTTTGACATCGTAGGATGTCCTGTTACTTTATCCTCTACAGTAAAAGACCTGGGTGTTATACTCGATTGTAACCTGTCTTTTGAAAATCATATTTCGTATGTTACAAAAACTGCCTTTTTCCACCTTAGAAACATTGCTAAGCTACGTAATATGCTATCAGTTTCTGATGCAGAAAAGTTAGTTCATGCATTCATGACCTCGAGACTAGATTACTGTAATGCTTTATTAGCCGGTTGTCCTGCATCCTCAATAAACAAGCTACAGTTAGTCCAAAATGCAGCCGCTAGAGTTCTTACTAGATCAAGAAAATATGATCATATAACACCGATTTTATCATCACTACATTGGCTACCTATAAAGTTCCGTATTAATTATAAGGTATTGCTACTGACTTATAAAGCCCTAAACGGCTTAGCTCCAGTCTATTTAACGGATCTTCTATCACCCTATAATCCATCGCGCTCTTTAAGATCAATAAATTCGAGGCTTTTGGTCATACCTAGGATATCCAGATCAACCAAAGGAGGGAGAGCATTTTCACATTTGGCTCCAAAACTCTGGAATAGCCTTCCTGATACTGTTCGTTACTCGGACTCACTCTCCCAGTTTAAAACTAGATTAAAGACGCATCTTTTCAGCCAGGCATTCATATAATATTGTTAATCTCACAGTTTCAAACTACAATCCGGCCTCTAGTTCATAAATGCCAGAGGAGAACTGGCCCCCGACTGAGCCTGGGTTCTCCCAAGGTTTTTTTTTTTCTCCATTAGGTCACCTGATGGAGTTTTAGGACACCATTAGGTCACTTGATGGAGTTTTTCGGTTCCTTGCCACTGTTGCCTTTGGCTTGCTCAGTTGGGGATATTTTGGGGATATTTAATTTTATTCTATCAATCAATAAATTCCACTAGAAACAAACTTTGTTGTATTATTTTATTTTAATACTGTGAAGCTGCTTTGATACAATCTGTATTGTAAAAAGCGCTATACAAATATACTTGATTTGATTTGATTTGATTTGAAAGCAGCTTCACAGAAAATGCTTGTTTCAATGTTACAATTTAGAAAGTTCATAATTTGCTCTTGTTCAGACCTGCATGTCTTTTTTAATCTCTGTTCCCTTTTGAATGGGAACTCGCACTGCGTCCTAGAATGGTTTGGGGAACGTGACCGGTGTCTGAAGCACGAGTGTAAACGCCACAATAACGGTGGCCGGCGACAGCCTACTGGTGCGACCAGAGTATAAGCTTCATGTTTGTTTTATTTATATAGATCTTTTAAAAACAGCAAACACAGCTGACCAAAGTGCTGAACAACACAAAAAAACTAAGAAAGAGAGCAAACCCCACACATTCATGGCAGAAGCTCACAGTGAATTCAATAACAAGGGAAAAAATAGGTTTTAAGAGATGATTTAAAAACAATTAAGGACTGCCGATCTGATTTACCTCCACAGCCTAGGCCTGGCAATAGCAAAGTCTCTATCTCTATTAAAATGCTTAAATCCCGATCTGGGGACAGAGAGAAGTCTCTTATCACCGGACCTCAGATTTCGTGTGGGATTTTATAGATAGAGTAGCTCAGACAAATAGCTCGGTGCCAGAATATTTAAGGTTTTAAAAACATAAAGAAGAATTTTAAACTGCACAGGTAGCCAATGCAGAGATTTTAAAACTGGAGTAACGTGATCGAATTTACATTTGCCTTTTTGCACTAATTAGAGACGAGCGATGGAGGACTTGGACAAGGCATAAAAGGGTGCCTGTAGTACACTTCAACAATTTATTTTGTCTTCAGGATCCGTTTGTTTATGTACGCGTGAAGACGATCACTCAGCCAAGTGTTTCAGGAAGTATGTGCCTCCGTATCAGAGACAACACTGTACGTTATGTGTTTGGGTAAGGAGCACACGTGTTCAGTTCTCCAGGGTGAGGCGCTCTTTGTGATGTATTCGCAAGACTGACTGAAAGAGACAGGTAAGCAGCTTTTACTTCTTTGTTCTCACCTGAGGGATAGTAGTTTGCGTTTGCACGAACGCGTTCGGCTCTCGAGGGAGTCGAAGACACTCCCAGTGATGTGATTGTGACTGTTCTCTCGTGATTGATTGAGTAGGCGTAGAGTCTGGTGTTTGAGCGGAGCATGTGTAGCTCTCGAGTCACTGTGATAAGCTCCTGTGTGGTTTGTTCTCTCTCGAGGGATGAGAAGAGTGCGCCTGCACCCGCGGTTCGATCACAAAGGTGGTGGGCGGAGCAAAGGGAGAGTCTTATGAGATCATTTCCCTTTCCAGTCTGCGATTACTAATGTGTGAGGCCTAATTCTGTGAAATTAAATGCAGAGGAGAGGAAAGGCGGGTGTTATTTTTAGATCTGCCTCCTCTGCTGTCCCACACAATAGTAGAGCTCTACGGTGGCGATCTCTGGAAACCGTCAGGAAGCAGTTTTTCCGTCCAAGTTTGCGAACCCTTCCTGGTTGTAGGCACCTTCGTGAGTGCTGGAGTCTAGAGAGCCTGTTTGTTCCTCGGGTCTGACTGAAGAGCAGAACCCTCCTCCTGAGTCGGGTCTTGAAGCAGGGTCCTCCAGTCCCTGGGATGAGCTCTTCCGATCTCAAGAACCTGACAGAAAGTGGATTTTTCGCCACAGTTTGCGAACCCTTCATTTGTGGAATGGCATCTTCGGGAGTGTCTGGAGTTTTGAGATCCTATGAAGACATTTGTTTCTGAGTGGTCACAGCTAGTACTCAGCTGGCTCCCCTTAATGGCAGTGTGTTCATGGTTGAGTGTAAGTGGAATCCTTAATAGTAGGATTCCCGACTCCCTATGAGAGAGCTTGGTTTGTTGTTGGAGTCTCAGATCATATTACAGGTTTTACAATGGTTGTCGTTAGCCTTAGCTGGTAGTTCCCATTGGTCATTTAGGATAAGCATGGGGTAGAACCTTCCCGGTTTTAGGCAATGTCCTCTGTTCCCTGTAATGAGCTCCTTCTGACTTCAGCATAATTCCACTATAGGCAGTGACATTGAGAGGTCTGGCTCTCTGTGAGCCTCCTTGTTAAAACTGTCTTTAAGGTGGGCATTGCTAGGCTTCCTCTCGCTCTAGAGAGTCGTCTTTCTGAAACCTCTGCTCCCCAGAGCTCTGCATAAGATAACTTCCAAGTTGTGTGACTCTCTTTTAGCATAGAGCGTAGTTAGGCTTCCTCTTGCTATAGAGGGTCGTTATGCTGAAGCCTTTGCTCTGAGAGCTCTGTGGGGGCAGTGGACTGGGTTGTAAGCTCCTTTTGAACTTCCCTGGTTAACTGTCCTCAAAGTGGGCATTGCTATGTCTTCTCTCGCTCACTCAGTGTTGTATGGCTCTCTGTGAGCCTGCTTGGTGGAACCACACTCAGGGAAGTGTTGTTAGGTTTCCTCTCGATGTAGAGAGTTTTCATGCTGAGATCTCGTCCTCCAGAGCTCCGCCTGGATAGCAGCATTGAATTGTCAGTCTCTTTTGTGAGCCTCCTTGGTAGAGCGTAGTTAGACATCCTCTCATTTAGGGAATCGTCTTGCTGTGGCATCCGTTTGTAGAGCTCCCCTCGGATACTATCAGGTCATTGGCTCTCTGTGAGCCTCCTTGATAATATTTACATGGGTAGGCAAGTTCAGTCCCGGAGAGCCGCTGTCCTGCAGAGTTTGACTCCAACCCTGAAAACTCCTCACCTGCCTGTAGCCTTAGTAGTCCTGAAGGCATTGATTAGCTTGTTCAGTTGTGTTTTATTAGGGTTGGAGCTAAACTCTGCAGGACAGGGGCTTTCTAGGACCAAACTTGCCTACCCCTGCCCTAGGGAATAGAGTCACAGTACTCTTATAAACATACATACAAATATTGTGTAAAGCCGTCTTTAATTCATTTTTAATTAATATTTGTATATTTTATTTTAGCAATCCTGTTTAATATTTCATATTTAATATGATTGTTCTATCTCACATTCCTCTTGAATTGACCCTTCTCAAGGAGTTTGATTGACAGGCGATTTTTTGAATCCGCCATTTTTGTCCAACAAAGCAGTCAGGAGAGTTAGTTGATTAACGTTGGAGGATTTGAACTTGTACTGTGAACTTGAGTGTACTGACGTCTTTCTGCGGTTAAAACAACATTCCTTCTTATGTTCATTCATGTTTATTTGATGCTATAAATGCACTAGAAGGAAGAGATGATTGGTTCATGAGCAGCTTTAACTGAGGCTCTACAGCGATCTGTCAGACACATTAAAGAGCCACAAAATGGTATTTATTGTTTAAATTTCTTAAAAAAATTACCAAATTTGAAAGGTGAGACTTTGTTTCATAGCAAAAGTAACCTGGTCTGTCCTGTCTGTCAGCGCGTTGTCAGTGTCCTCTCTGCTCCGCAATGTTGTCAGTGTCCTCTCTGCTCCGCAATGTATTTTTCACATAGTATTTTTCACTATGTGAGAACATGGTGGGGGCGTGAGAGCGGTGTAGCTTGTCGGACATAGCAACAGTAACTAAAGGGGGCGAGTCTTTGCGAACAGTCAATTGCTGACATTTTTTCTTTAAAGATCCTTTTGAGTCTGTCACACATATTATAGTGTTGATCTTCAGTAATAAACAAAACTGAAAGATCACAAATGTAATTTTTACATGCCCAGAAAGTGATTGTGAGAGATGTTTGTCTGTGCACAACTCATTGTCATGGTGACAGGGTGCAATGGGTGGTTGCAACCACAGAGAATACCTTCGCAATCACATAAAAACCTAAAAATGACCCAAAACACCCTAGCAACTGCATATCAACACCCTAGCAACCGCATATCAACACCCTAGCAACCACATAGAAACCTCTAGTAATGACCCAGAACACCCTAGCAACTGCATAGAAACACTTTAGCAACCATAGAAAATATTTTAGCAACCACATAGAAACCTCCTAGCAACTACCAAGAACACCCTAGCAACTGCATCATAACAGCCTAGCAACCGCAGAAAATACCTTAGCAACCTCAGAAACCCATTAGCAATGACCCAGAAAACCCTGTCAACTGCATAGCAAAACCATAGCAACCACAGAAAGTTCAATAGCAACACCCTAGCAATGACTCAGAACAACCTAGCAAATGCAGTGTGCAAGAGCACCGTAGTTTTGATATATTTTTAAGATGGAAGAATGCGGTTTTACAGATGCTAGAAACGTGGCTTTCAAATGAAAGATTGGTATCAAAGAGCACACCCAGGTTCCTAACCGACGACGAAGACTTGATTGAATATCCATCAAGTGTTAGACAGTATTATAGGTTTATACATGCAGAGGTTTTTTGTCCAATAATTAGAAACTCTGGTTATTTAGAATTAAGTAGTAGGAAATTACTAGTCATCCAAATTTTATATAAGCTATACATTCTGTTAATTTTGTGAATTGGTAAGTTACCTCAAGGCGCGAAGAAATATAGAGCTGAGTATCATCAGCGTAACAGTGAAAACTAATGCCATGCTTCCTAATGATATCTCCCAAGGGTAGCATGTACAGAGTGAACAGCAGCGGTCCTAGTACTGAGCCTTGAGGTACGCCATACTGAACTTGCGATCGATATGACACCCAGAACAACATCTATCTATCTGCATGACAAAAATAATTCAAACTTTCTTTCTTTAAACATTAAGTTTGTCTTGACTAACTTTTTTTTAATCTACTTATCACATTTTTGTACAGTTGGTATCATATGTAGGGGGTTTCTGTCTTATTCTGAGTCCAAACGGAGCTTTATTGGACTATCGACGTCAGCGTGAGTGAGTGTCTGCGGGCGTGTTGAATTGACAGAACAGATCAGAGGTGTGAAGGCCTGTGTTCACATTCTCTTCAGATGGAGTCTGCTCAGTGAATGAGCTCAGAGACACTCGTATTAAAGAGATGGATGACAGTCAGTGTAATGCTCCTGTGAGGAGGAGACCGGCCTGTCTTGGAGATTTATTTCCTATTCCCGTGCTGAAGGAGTGTGACGTTTATTAGCTCCTCTGTTTCTCTTAACCTGACCACCTGTTCCAGCACTTCAGATCTGAACGTGTTTCTATTTATGCACTTTTACTCTGTTCTACTTTATATTGTTTAACCTTTTATCTGATTCGATTTCAAGTTGAAGTGAGAATGTGAAAATGGTCTGTGGATTCTTGTGCTTCACATTAAACATTGAGAATGTGGTTATATTGAGCTTTAAAATAGGCCTTAATCTGAAAAGTTGAGTTTAGTTACAGAAATAAACTCTACAGCACACCTAAGATCCTGTATGTGCTCTAGATCAGTCCAGACCTCTGTACTACCTTTCCTTCAGGTCATCTGACGTTACTTAAAGAGAACTAAAACTAAATGAGGTCACAGAGTTTTTCTACTGCAGATGCAGGTCAAGATCACTGCGGCTGGCCACTCTTTACTGTAGTGTCACACACCACATACTCTACAGCAGTGGTTCCCAAACTGGGGTACGTGTACCCCTGGGGGTACGTGAGGTGACAGAAGGGGGATATGCATACAAAATGCTGAGTCTAGCCATTCATTTAATTCTACCCTACCTTAAAATAATATCTAAACCGAGCATGTATTTCTAACTGGCAAAATACCGTAAATACATGACATACAATAAAATTACCTCATGTTTTGCGGTGAAAACTGACTGAATCCACACAAGCAGCGAGCATGTGTGACAGATAGCGTGCAGAGTATTGCTGCCTTAGCAAATCGTGCTACATTCCTGTCGTTCTCGACAATGCACCTCTGTAAAAGTGGGGATTTAGCACGTACTCGCATGAAGAATAAATATAGACAGAGTGGATTGAGATTGATTTAAGACTCAAACTTTATTTGATACAAAAACATACCCTGTGTGAGTTCTTGTATTTAATGTTGATAACGAGCAAGAATGCAATTCTTCCCAAATATCCACACGATTGCAAACGTGTCATTGATTATTATACAACAGTTCAACAAACGAAATATGCATTTTAAACACAGTACTGTCAGTATTTACTCTATTTTGCAAAGAAATAATAGTTCCAACGAAGGACACAGCAGAACCACAGCACACATCGGTGTTTCGTAAACAATTCTGCAGCTTTGAACGAATTGTGAGTCAATCATTCATGATTTGATGACTCGCTCATTAATACAGTGACTTACCGCCACCTACTGGCGGTTTTAGTTTAATATTTAAAAGTATCACTTAGTTTTTACCATCATTGCATATTTCTCTATTGAACATTTTTTTATTTAAAACATTATTTATTTTATAAAGTTATTCATAAAGGTAAAAAAAAAATGCACTGGAAAATAAATTTAGGGGGCAAATATTGTCCCTTAATGAAAAAGGTATGACTGCAGTGTAAGTGGAAGAGAGGGGTACGCAGACGGATGTTAAAACGACACTAAAGCGTTAGGGAACCACTACTCTACAGTCATCTCTAGAAATATAGTCTGACTCAAATTACAGTCCTCTTTTAATATTTCATTATCTAACAATAATTGACACAATTTTTAACATTTGTCACTGTTGCTATGAGGTCTCAGAGTATCTTTAGTATGTTGCTTTGCAGTTGCTAAGGTGTTATCTTGCTGTCTGGTGTGAAAGAGTGTGATCTGCATCTGTGGGATTGGTTTCACCTGTGTTAGTTCAGTCTGTACTGTATAGAAACTATGAAAAGACTTCTTAATCTGCTGATGTAATTGTAGTGAGGTTTTGGATGACTATCAAGAGGGGAAGTTGGGAAAAACCTTCCGTTGGGCCTTTCAGCTTATGCCACTCATATATTTTGGGTCTGTTTCAGAGTTTTATTCCGCAGTGAGTCACGACACAGCTGTGTAACGTGCTTAAGCGGCAGTGGGATGAGATGAGCAATGCTGTGATTTATTCCGGCTGTGCTCGTGAGAGAACTGCTGCCAAAACGTCTTCTGATCGCACTCCCACTGCTGTTTGACTCTGTCAAAATATAGCACAATGTGGTGAAATACTCTGGCCTGGACCTTCAAGTCTCTCACTGACTCTCCTGCCTTCTCTTTGCAGACCATTGTCCGCGGGAGCCGGCCGCCCAAGGATGCCTCCATCAACGGCCTGTTGGAGGAGTTTGACAGCATCTCCGTGACCCGCTCCAACTCCCTGAGGAAAGAGAGTCCACCTGGACCCCATCAGGCCGGCGGGAGCAAACCAGCGTCTGCGTCCACGTCTACTTCCAACACCGGTGGTCCAGAGGAGAATGGCTTCGGACACTATTATGGCCGTTTCTCCTGCGATCTGGACAGCAGTAAGGACTTCTCGCTTGACCCGTACCGGGTCCACGACGGGGAGTGGCCGGTCGGACGGCACTACCGATTCTCCCTCAAACAGAACGGCCATCCCATCCGGAGTCCCTTCTACCCCGACGCTATGCCGCAGAAGTCTTCAGACTATGCCAAGATGCCTCCGGACTACCACGCCTACCTGGAGAGCAAGATGCGTCTGTCCAACGACGAGATGGCCATGGGCGGCCGGAGGGAATACTACCGGGCCTCTCTGGGGGGATCCAGTCAGGATTACCGGGAACAGCCGCTGGGAACCCCGTCTCGGGTCTCCATCCACAGTGAGCAGATGACCTACCCCGACGGAGACTGGGGATACGGAGCGGGACTGAGAGAGGACTACGACAAGAGGCCCAAGTCCTCGTACATCAGTCAGACGAGCCCTCAGCCGGCGATCCGGCAGCGCTCCCGGTCGGGTTCTGGTCTGCAGGAGCCAAGCGTGCCGTACGGGATCAGCGCGTTTAAAGCGGCGCCGCAGGGGTCGTACAGCTCGTACACGTACCCAAGACTGTCAGAAAACACGTCTGCGATCGTCATAAGCAAGGTAAAGAGAAACTAAGCGTCCTGATGAACAGATTCTAATGATGGCGTGTTCACATTTTTCTCTCAGGGGCATCATGTTAAAATGACACAAATGCATTATTTCTGCATATGCATATAAGTCTGCGTGCAAGTTTGTGTTCTCGATGCGAAAGAAACCCAGACTTACCAATAGCACTTTTCTGTAAATTCAAAACTTGCACCATGGATCCTGTTTCAAATTTTGCGTTCTTGAGCTCCAAACACTGTCGTGCAAATGAACGGCCAGAACACACTAAAAGTTTCTGTATTCTGTGAGAACGGTGTGTGTTAGCGGCCCCTAAGTTAATAACCAATGATCTTTGCAACGGAAGTGAATCAATCAAAACTAACTTTATCTGGACAATAACTTTATTCTAGAGCTGCTGTAAAGTCGAAACAATCTCTGTCACTGTAATCTCCTGTTATCACTGTAAAGCTGCTGTGAAACAGTTAAGTCTATATTGTTAAAGCTCTGTATAAATGAAGGTGACTTGACTTGTAGTGCTTTATACAGTACAGATTCACAGTAATAAACAGGAAGATAAAAGATTTCCTCAAATATGAGCCACATTCAGATTCTGCTCTACAGAAGACAATAGAGTCATTATCCAGTTCAAGTTTTATTCTCATCTCAGTGTCAGTGCAGTCAGATCAATACTATTACTGAATATTACATGACATTTTAAACCAAACCTTTAGTAAAATGTGGCTTGTCTCCTCAGAGATCGTTTCTGGGCTGATTTTGTCAAGTGAAGTCACTTTTATTTATATAGCGCTTTTTACAATACAGATTGTTTCAAAGCAGCTTTACAGAGATAACAGGAAAATAATGCAACATTTTGTGGCAGCAAAAATGCCTAATCATTAAGGAGCACTACATTTACATGCATTTATTCTGCAGATGCTTTTACATTGCATCAATGCTCAGTTCACGCACTTCCCGTTCCCGTATAAATGCCGCATTGTTCCCAATGGAAGCTTCCCAGCGCTGTGTAGAATTAAAGATTGCAGTGGACGTTCTGCAGACTCTGTCCGCTTCTCACCCGCAGGCTGTGTAGGGCGTATTATCTCCCAGGTCGCATCACTGCTCGGGCTGTGGCGCTCCGATGCTCCGCAGTGATGGATCTCGTGTCAGTTCTTAATCTACTCTCCCGTGAAAAGAGCGCGGCCGGCGGAGACACGGAATTACTCATGAGAGCGGCAAAGGAATCAATTAATGGAACAGTAGCAATCTCCCAGATAACAGCGGCTCATCCCAGACCTTCATTTAAACACGCGCTGGCTGATGTGTCTCCTTTTAATTCACAAATATTGCTAAAGAAGTGCACTAACCCTTCCTCGAGAATTCCTCAATGTATTGCAACATAAATGGCAGAATTTGCAAGATTTATTAACAAAAACAAATGCATATTGTTTTTTATTTAGTCTTACAGTCACCATCATCATGAATCACAAATGTCCGTATCATATCTTAGTCAAGTCATCTTTATTTATATAGCTGTTAATACAATACAGATTGTTTCAAAGCAGCTTCACAGTGATAAACAGGAAAATGTTACGTTTGTATCAGTCAGTTCAGTGTTGATTCAGTTCCATTGTAAAGATCATCAATTATTAATTTAGTTAATTTCATCTATACAGCAGTTCTGTAGAAAACAGTGATGTCATCATCAGTTCAGTTCAGTCAGATCAATAATACTGTTGAATATTAAGTGTCCCCAACTAATGAAGCCAGATAACATAATGAACAAGAAAATGAAGCATGTTTCATGAACTTCGATGACACTAACTGTCATGAACACTAATTTATTTTAAAAAGCATAAATTAAATTCAGTTCATCCAGTATGTTTTTAAAAATCTAATTTCATAATGTTTATAAATTATTTTCATTTTCTCTTATTTCACCAATGAGAATTTTGTGTGTAAATGTGCCTTATTGTCAACAAAAGTTCCTCAATAAGGCTTCATTTTCTTTATACGTTATAGTTTATTTCTCTTTTGATTTTTGGGGTCAGATATTGTTCATTTACACAGGGTCGCATTAAAGAGCGTTTCAGGGACGTTTCTACTGTACGTTGACTGTATTGAGTGTGTGTTTTGTTGTACGATGTGTTTCGGAGCGCTCAACACATTCAGGCTGCGACTCCCATCAGTCTCGGCTCACCGACGTCATAATGAACCTCTTTCTTTCTCATTCACCTCGACTCGGTCACTTTCAGCGAGCCAAGCGCTTTGCTGGCGCTGTTGGGAACGGCGGGCCGTTAAAGGCCGACAGCTCGGGGACTTGGGAACTCGGGCACGCACACACTCATTGTGATGAACTGATGTTGTGGCACCTTCCTTTTCTGCAGGCCTTGCATAAAAGCCGTGGCGCGTTGTTCCACCACAGAATTCAATTTCACACTCCAGTTGGGTTCTTGATTACGCTGCCAAATTCAGATTAATGTGCATTTAACGAACATGGATCAGCCAGCGGTGCCGGTTGGGAAAGGGGGTCTCGGGACTTCTCCGGCCCATAAACACCCTCGCCAGGATGATTGATTAAACTAGTCCACCGGCGTAATTACACACCGCCAGCTTCCTCATCATGAGCCGGTTAGAAGACGATCCGTGTCGTGTCATCTTTTTGTGTTCTGGGCGTGGTGGGAATAATTCAATCTGCCGCCCACCGTGACCCTGCAGATCAGGAGCGTACTGTGTGACGTGGAGGACGAGAGCGCATGAGGATCTCTCTAGTGCACTGCTTTATTAGAATCATATGCAGTTGCAGTTTAAAAAAAAATTGTGTTCATGCTGAAAAGATCTTTTTTACTCAGTTCCATATATGTGTAGTAAATACACTACCATTCAAAAATCTGGAATAATTAAGATTGTTTAATGTTTTTTGAAAGAGTCTCTTCTGCTCACCAAAACTGCATTTATTTGATAAAAAATACAGTAAAAACAGTAAAATATATTTGCAATGTAAATCAGCTGTTTTCTATGTGAATATAGTAAAGTGTAATTTATTCCTGTGATCAAAGCTGAATTTTCAGCATCATTACTCCAGTCTTCAGTGTCACATCATTCTAATATGATGATTTGATGCTCAAGAAACATTTATGATTATTATCAGTGTTGAAAACAGTCCGTGATACATTTTATTTTTCTTTGATGAATAGAAAGTTCAAAAGAACAGCATTTATCTGAAATAGAATCTTTTGTAACATTATAAATGTTTTTAATGTCACTTTTGATCATGATGTAATGCGTCTTTTATGATTAAAAATATAAAAACATGACTTACCCCAAATTATATGAATGGTAGAGTATCATGGATTCCACAAAGATATGAAAGGTTTTTTACCATTGAATAAAAGTGTTTCTTGAATGTTTACATTCGACGGGTTTGTACATGATTCCATGATTTCTGAATCCAGGTTAAGTGTGATTTAAGGTGTCGTCCCGCTGTGACATTGAGCTCCAGTTTGAGGCGTGTTCCCTCAGTAGACAGCATCTCTGTGATGAATGAGCTGTTCCAGCCTGTAATGAGGAATCATGAGCTCGTTCTCCTGCTCTATGAGTAGGGTTGGGTATCGTTTGAAATTTGACGATTCCGATTTCGATTCTGCTTATCGATTCCGATTTCTATCGATTCCTAATTTCGATTCCAATAAGGTAAAAAAAACAAAAAAAAACAAAACAGATATCATTCACATTTAGTCTTTTATTGTTAAACATTCAATTGTAGCTGAATATCATGAACAAAAATCAACAGGCTAAAGAACACTTACACAAAAAACTTTTTCCTGTGGTTTAAAAATACCATAGAAAAACAACTAGCCTAACTAATGTACAAAGACAAGTAAACACTCAGTAATTAAAAAATAACAAATAAAAAATCAGCAATCGCAACAAATAGATACAACTGAACAAAGATATGATTGAAATAAAGTCTTTTAAGATTTTCAGGTATTCTGGTACAGAAACTATAATCAAATGTAAAATAACACTAGACTTTATAAATAAAATACATTACAAATATAGTTACAAAAGTTGTTAAGTCAAGAACGAGTACATTTTCTCTTTGTCTTTTGTTGTTTTAAACCACTTGAATGGTTTAAAGTCATATTGAAATGCTCACAAAGGAATCGATTAGAGGAAACGAAATTTTAATTTTATAACAAGTATCCGATTCCTGACTTCAAGTATTTTCGTCCATCAAGGATTTTCCATCCCAATCCTATCTATGAGTTTGTATTATTCACTGCTAACGTGTGTCGTTTGAATCGAACAGGGCGACTACGAGCGAGTCTCTCGGGATGGGAGTCCGCAGGTGCCGTTGGGCGAGTCGTATCCACGCATTCCCCTCAAACTACCTCAGAGCCACGGCAAGCCCTCGTACCCGGCCGGTTTCCAGTACCCGCCGCCCTTCCACTACAAGCCGTCTCCGTACCAGCACCCACCGTCCCAGCCCAGTCCTCCCTACACCCCCCAGGGGGTGCTTTCGCTCTCCCAGCCCAGTCCTCCCTATACCCCCCAGGGGGCGCTCTCGCTCTCCCAGCCCTCCTCGCCCTACACCCCTCCCGGAGCCTATCCTCCACCCAGCTGGGGCTCCAGCTCTGAGACGCCCCCCTCCAGGGTGTCCCACGAGCAGTTCCGGGCCGCGCTCCAGCTGGTGGTGAACCCCGGAGACCCGCGCGAGTATCTCGACAACTTCCTGAAGATCGGAGAGGGATCCACGGGGATCGTGTGCATCGCCACCGAGAAGCACAGTGGGAAGCAGGTGGCCGTGAAGAAGATGGACCTGAGGAAACAGCAGCGGCGAGAGCTTCTGTTCAATGAGGTGAGTGCAAACCTTTATTTCCAGGTGTAAATTTGCGATTATGGAAAAATCCCTGCTTGTTCCTAGTGCTGCACAATTTGGCCAAAGATTTTCTGAAAATAAATAAATAAATAATATATATATATATTATACAGTGCATCCGGAAAGTATTCACAGCGCTTCACTTTTTCCACATTTTGTTACATTGCAGCCTTATTCCAAAATGGATTGAATTAATTATTTTCCTCAACATTCTACAAACAATACCCCATAATGGCAACATGAAAAAATCACATGTACATAAGTATTTACAGACTTGATTGCAGTCCACCTGTGTTAAATTCAGTTGATTGGACATGATTTGGAAAGGCACACACCTGTCTATATAAGATCCCACAGTTAACCGTACATGTCAGAGCACAAACCAAGCCATGAAGTCCAAGGAATTGTCTGTAGACCTCCGAGACAGGATCGGCCAATACCATCCCTACAGTACCAAAGTAGCAAAGCCAGGATCGAAGGAAAGATGAGGAACTGGGAGACTAGTCAGGATCGATGGAAAGATGAGGAACCGGGAGACTAGTCAGGATCGATGGAAAGATGAGGAACGGGGAGACTCGTCAGGATCGAGGGAAAGATGAGGAACTGGGAGCCTAGTCAGGATCGAGGGAAAGATGAGGAACTTGGAGACTAGTCAGGATCGATGGAAAGATGAGGAACCGGGAGACTAGTCAGGATCGAGGGAAAGATGAGGAACTGGGAGTCTCGTCAGGATCAAGGGAAAGATAAGGGACTGGGAGACTAGTCAGGATCGAGGGAAAGATGAAGAACTGGGAGACTAGTCAGGATCGAGGGAAAGATGAGGAACTGGGAGTCTCGTCAGGATCGAGGGCAAGATGTGGAACTGGGAGACTAGTCAGGATTGAGGGCAAGATGAGGAACTGGGAGACTAGTCAGGATCAAGGGAAAGATGAGGAACTGGGAGACTAGCCAGGATCGAAGGAAAGATGAGGAACTGGGAGCCTAGTCAGGATCGAGGGAAAGATGAGGAACTTGGAGACTAGTCAGGATCGATGGAAAGATGAGGAACCGGGAGACTAGTCAGGATCGATGGAAAGATGAGGAACTGGGAGTCTCGTCAGGATCAAGGGAAAGATAAGGGACTGGGAGACTAGTCAGGATCGAGGGAAAGATGAAGAACTGGGAGACTAGTCAGGATCGATGGAAAGATGAAGAACTGGGAGACTCGTCCGGATCGAGGGAATGATGAGGGACTGGGAGACTAGTCAGGATTGAGGGAAAGATGAGGGACTGGGAGACTAGTCAGGATCGAGGGAAAGATGAGGAACTGGGAGTCTCGTCAGGATCGAGGGCAAGATGTGGAACTGGGAGACTAGTCAGGATTGAGGGCAAGATGAGGAACTGGGAGACTAGTCAGGATCAAGGGAAAGATGAGGAACTGGGAGACTAGTCAGGATCGAGGGAAAGATGAGGAACTGGGAGACTAGTCAGGATCGATGGAAAGATGAGGAACTGGGAGTCTCGTCAGGATCAAGGGAAAGATAAGGGACTGGGAGACTAGTCAGGATCGAGGGAAAGATGAGGAACTGGGAGACTAGTCAGGATCGATGGAAAGATGAAGAACTGGGAGACTCGTCAAGTTCGAGGGAATGATGAGGGACTGGGAGACTATTTAGGATTGAGGGAAAGATGAGGGACTGGGAGACTAGTCAGGATCGAGGGAAAGATGAGGAACTGGGAGACTCGTCAGGATCGAGGGAAAGATGAGGAACTGGGAGACTCGTCAGGATCGAGGGAAAGATGAGGAACTGGGAGTCTCGTCAGGATCAAGGGAAAGATAAGGGACTGGGAGACTAGTCAGGATCGAGGGAAAGATGAGGGACTGGGAGACTAGTCAGGATCGAGGGAAAGATGAGGAACTGGGAGACTTGTCAGGATCGAGGGCAAGATGAGGAACTGGGAGACTAGTCAGGATTGAGGGAAAGATGAGGAACTGGGAGACTAGTCAGGATCGAGGGAAAGATGAGGAACTGGGAGACTAGTCAGGATCGAGGGAAAGATGAAGAACTGGGAGACTAGTCAGGATCGAGGGAAAGATGAAGAACTGGGAGACTCGTCAGGATCGAGGGAAAGATGAGGAACTGGGAGACTAGTCAGGATCGAGGGAAAGATGAGGAACTGGGAGACTCGTCAGGATCGAGGGAAAGATGAGGAACTGGGAGACTCGTCAGGATCGAGGGAAAGATGAGGAACTGGGAGTCTCGTCAGGATCAAGGGAAAGATAAGGGACTGGGAGACTAGTCAGGATCGAGGGAAAGATGAGGGACTGGGAGACTAGTCAGGATCGAGGGAAAGATGAGGAACTGGGAGACTTGTCAGGATCGAGGGCAAGATGAGGAACTGGGAGACTAGTCAGGATTGAGGGAAAGATGAGGAACTGGGAGACTAGTCAGGATCGAGGGAAAGATGAGGAACTGGGAGACTAGTCAGGATCGAGGGAAAGATGAAGAACTGGGAGACTAGTCAGGATCGAGGGAAAGATGAAGAACTGGGAGACTAGTCAGGAACCAGGGAAAGATAAGGAACTGGGAGACTAGTCAGGATCGAGGGAAAGATGAGGAACTGGGAGACTCGTCAGGATCGAGGGAAAGATGAATGTACAGAGATGTCCTTGATGAAAACCTGCTCCAGAGCTCTGGATCTCAGACTGGGGCGGCGGTTCATCTTCCAAGATAACAAACGACCCTCAGCACACAGCCAAGATAACAGAGGAGTGTCTACGGGACAACTCTGTGAATGTCCTTGAGTGGCCCACCAGAGCTCAGACTCAAACCCGATTGACCATCTCTGGAGAGATCTGAAGATGGCTGTGCACCGACACTCCCCATCCAACCTGATGGAGCTTGAGAGGTTCTGCAAGTAAGAATGGGAGAAACTGCCCAAAAACAGGTGTGCCAAGCTTGCAGCATCATACTCAAAAACACTTGAGGCTGTAATTGGTGCCGAAGGTGCTTCAATAAAGTATTGAGCAAAGGCTGTGAATACTTATGTGATTTTTTTTCGTTTTTTTATTTGTAATTTGCAAAGATTTTAAACAAACCTCTTTGATGTTGTCATTATGCGTTATTGTTTGTAGAATTTTGAGAAAAATAATGAATTGAATCCATTTTGGAATAAGGCTGTAACAACAAAATCTGGAAAAAGTGAAGCACTGTGAATACTTTCCGGATGCACTGTATATAATTAAAATATTATAATAGTTATAAAAAAGAAAAATAATGTAAGAATTTTATTTTACAGTACAATATTTAGGCCTGTCTTAATTTCTTTATTTTCAAATATTAAACTATTGAGATTTTTTTTGGTGTAGGAAAGTCGTGAAACGAAGGTTGCGCTGGTCTTTTCTTCTCTATTGTTCCGCATATCCAAGTTAAACACTTCAGGAACAAGAACAAATGTGGGCGGGGCTTGATTGTGTCTGTGGGGAATTGATTGGTTGTGGTTTGCTAATCGACACCGATGGGTCATGAGCTGCTGGCGTGTAAATGAACAGTGCTGAAACACACTCTGAAACACACTGCACATATTTACTTCAGCTTTTGCTGTAATCATGTCTGATGTCTGATCGCAGGTGGTCATCATGAGAGACTACCATCACGAGAACGTGGTGGACATGTACAACAGTTATCTGGTCAGTGATGAACTCTGGGTAGTGATGGAGTTCCTGGAGGGCGGAGCCTTGACTGACATCGTCACGCATACGAGGTAAGAGGAGTGTTTCGTCCAATCAGATCCTCTGTTTTACGCCGATTGATTTGAATCATTGATCTTTTGCTTTGAGTCCATCGAGATTCAAATTCAAGAAGGAAAGAATCAAGTGAGATAAAGCACCTTTCAATTTTGAGGGATTTAAT
>CM040832.1:37959465-37999465 GCA_022828995.1 Vimba vimba
CCGGCTATGAGTAGGTTAACTATAGACCCGATATAGTCCGGCTATGAGTACTGTAGGTTAACTATAGACCAGATATAGTCCAGTTATGAGTAGGTTAACTATAGACCAGATATAGTCCAGCTATGAGTAGGTTAACTATAGACCTGATATAGTCCGGCTATGAGTAGGTTAACTATAGACCCGATATAGTCCGGCTATGAGTAGGTTAACTATAGACCCGATATAGTCCGGCTATGAGTAGGTTAACTATAGACCTGATATAGTCCGGCTATGAGTAGGTTAACTATTGACCTGATATAGTCCAGCTATGAGTAGGTTAACTATAGACCTGATATAGTCCAGCTATGAGTAGGTTAACTATAGACATGATACAGTCCTGCTATGAGTAGGTTAACTATAGACCTGATATAGTCCGGCTATGAGTAGGTTAACTATAGACCTGATATAGTCCGGCTATGAGTAGGTTAACTATAGACGTGATATAGTCCGGCTATGAGTAGGTTAACTATAGACGTGATATAGTCCGGCTATGAGTAGGTTAACTATAGACGTGATATAGTCCGGCTATGAGTAGGTTAACTATAGACCCGATATAGTCCGGCTATGAGTAGGTTAACTATAGACATGATATAGTCCAGCTATGAGTAGGTTAACTATAGACCCGATATAGTCCAGCTATGAGTAGGTTAACTATAGACCCGATATAGTCCAGCTATGAGTAGGTTAACTATAGACGTGATATAGTCCGGCTATGAGTAGGTTAACTATAGACCCGATATAGTCCAGCTATGAGTAGGTTAATTATAGACATGATATCGTCCAGCTATGAGTAGGTTAACTATAGACCCGATATAGTCCGGCTATGAGTAGGTTAACTATAGACCCGATATAGTCCGGCTATGAGTAAGTTAACTATAGACTTGATATAGTCCAGCTATGAGTAGGTTAACTATAGACCCGATATAGTCCGGCTATGAGTAGGTTAACTATAGACCCAATATAGTCCAGTTATGAGTAGGTTAACTATAGACCCGATATAGTCCGGCTATGAGTAGGTTAACTATAGACTTGATATAGTCCAGCTATGAGTAGGTTAACTATAGACCCGATATAGTCCGGCTATGAGTAGGTTAACTATAGACCCAATATAGTCCGGCTGTGAGTAGGTTAACTATAGACCCAATATAGTCCAGCTATGAGTAGGTTAACTATAGACCCGATATAGTCCGGCTATGAGTAGGTTAACTATAGACTTGATATAGTCCAGCTATGAGTAGGTTAACTATAGACCCGATATAGTCCGGCTATGAGTAGGTTAACTATAGACCCAATATAGTCCAGTTATGAGTAGGTTAACTATAGACCCGATATAGTCCGGCTATGAGTAGGTTAACTATAGACTTGATATAGTCCAGCTATGAGTAGGTTAACTACAGACCTGATATAGTCCGGCTATGAGTAGGTTAACTATAGACCCGATATAGTCCGGCTATGAGTAGGTTAACTATAGACCCGATATAGTCCGGCTATGAGTAGGTTAACTATAGACCCAATATAGTCCGGCTGTGAGTAGGTTAACTATAGACCCAATATAGTCCAGCTATGAGTAGGTTAACTATAGACCCAATATAGTCCAGTTATGAGTAGGTTAACTATAGACCCAATATATTCCGGTTATGAGTAGGTTAACTATAGACCCGATATAGTCCAGCTATGAGTAGGTTAACTATAGACTTGATATAGTCCAGCTATGAGTAGGTTAACTATAGACCCGATATAGTCCGGCTGTGAGTAGGTTAACTATAGACCCGATATAGTCCAGCTATGAGTAGGTTAACTATAGACCCAATATAGTCCAGTTATGAGTAGGTTAACTATAGACCCGATATAGTCCGGCTATGAGTAGGTTAACTATAGACCCGATATAGTCCGGCTATGAGTAGGTTAACTATAGACCCAATATAGTCCAGTTATGAGTAGGTTAACTATAGACCCGATATAGTCCGGCTATGAGTAGGTTAACTATAGACCCAATATAGTCCGGCTGTGAGTAGGTTAACTATAGACCCAATATAGTCCAGCTATGAGTAGGTTAACTATAGACCCAATATAGTCCAGTTATGAGTAGGTTAACTATAGACCCAATATAGTCCGGTTATGAGTAGGTTAACTATAGACCCGATATAGTCCAGCTATGAGTAGGTTAACTATAGACTTGATATAGTCCAGCTATGAGTAGGTTAACTATAGACCCGATATAGTCCGGCTGTGAGTAGGTTAACTATAGACCCGATATAGTCCAGCTATGAGTAGGTTAACTATAGACCCAATATAGTCCAGCTATGAGTAGGTTAACTATAGACCCGATATAGTCCAGCTATGAGTAGGTTAACTATAGACATGATATAGTCCAGCTATGAGTAGGTTAACTATAGACCCGATATAGTCCGGCTATGAGTAGGTTAACTATAGACCCGATATAGTCCGGCTATGAGTAACACACTTCTAGTCAAAATAACCTTGAATTTGGTTACATGTCATTTTGCCAGAATAACTTGCGAGATGAATGATATTTCATCATGTAAGCAAAGTTAACAGTGATTATAAGGTGTTTGGTTTCATTTCTTCACTCATTTCATTTCTTTGTTATCTAATTAATGACTAGTCTAATCTTGGGCTCTGGTTTAGACGTCTATTAAATTTTCACTGACAGCCAAAATGTTGCCTTATTTTAGCCTAGACATCTGGGCTGTGTTTGGACAGCTATTAGACGTCTTTTAAACGCAAAATTGATTGCTGGCAGTGTCATTTCATGACATGGTCAATCTGTAGTCACGATTTAGCTATTAAACGGCTATTAGACGGCTATTAGACATGTTTTAAATGCAAAATTGTTTGCTGTGTATGTATATTTGTTTTGTTTATATAGCATTTATTGTATTTGGTCTGTCAATAATCTGTGGAGTAGCATTACGTTTTTCACTGTACTTGGAACTTGTACACATGACAATAATAAATGACTTGACTTGACTTGACTTGGTGGCGCTGCTGTCCCGTGTGTGTGTGCAGGTGGACATCTGGTCTCTGGGCATCATGGTGATTGAGATGGTGGATGGAGAACCTCCGTACTTCAACGAGCCTCCACTTCAGGCCATGAGACGCATACGGGACAACCTGCCGCCTCGACTCAAAGAGTCCCATAAGGTGATTAGCTGCGCTTATATAGGAGGGTGCCATTTTCATTTCTTAATCACTTTTCTCCTGGGTTTGGTCAAGTTAGGGAGTCAAGGAAGTGCTGTTGTTTTTTTGTTCTTTCTTTTCTTTTGTGACAGGTAAGTTAGATCTAAAACTTAGGTAGACTCCATTTTGTTGTTGTTTTGGCCATTCCCCCTCCTGAAGCCTTTTTGTGTTACTGTTACAATTCCTTTTCATAATAAATTAAATTTACAGTTGATTTTGGTGGTTGGCAGTGTTCCTTAGCGCTGGGGTTGGGAATGAGAAGCTCCGTGTGGCCTTTCCTTTCATCTTGTTACGTTTCCCTCGATCCCCGAGTATAACCTTGAAAAGGGGAAACGTTAGCCTGGCAAGCCAGACCTACATCAAGATGTTAGGTCTGGCAACTCTCCATAGACACGGCTCAATCCGAGGGGCGGGATAAACGGCCGTCTTTCAAATTCCCTCTGCACGCAATAGGACAGCGCTTCAACCAACCAGAGCGTTTTCCCAACAGCGGAGCTAACGTTAGTTGATAGATTCAACTTTTGAATCTGGCCGGCAAAACTACGAACACATCTTCCTTTTTTAAGAATGACTTAAGTGCCGTTCTTTGCTCTTTTCTCAAAGAAAAACTTAACTCCAAGTCCTCCAGAGTCACGGCCAAAGCCGATTCGAAAGACTGTTCTCCAGCAGCCGCCATTCTTTGTTTTGAAGTAGCAGGAACCGTCGCAACTCTGTCGTCATTATGTTAAGCCCGCCCCACCTACTCTATACACGATGTGATTGGCCTGACCCAATTTAGGTTTTTACTGCTCCGAAAGTCAACGGAGAGATGCTAGACTACCCTGGCTGCAAAATAAATTTTGCTGCCGCTAGGGTGCGTCTAGATTTCTAGGCTAGGGAAACGTAACACACGTGAGCGAAAACATCCTGATGTTGATGTCTTAACTCTTTTCCTGCCATTGATGGAAATTTTCCGGCAATCCGTGTTTTCAGTGTTATATGGCAGTGTTTTTAGTCTAGATTTAAACTGACAGAGTGTGTCAGTGTTATCAACTGGCCGGAGTTTTGAGATCGCAATAGACGTGAAGGACTATAATGCGTTAAGAGCTCGCTCAAGCACTGCAGAGCTACTTGATGGTTCTGGTAAGAACTCGAGCTGCTGCGTTTTGGACCAGCTGTAGTTTGTTTATTAAGCGTGCAGGGCAACCACCCAGTAGAGCATTACAGTAATCTAGCCTTGAGCTCATGAACGCATGGACTAACTGTTCCACATTTGTCAATGAGAGCATATGACATAATTTAGATATATTTTTAAGATGGAAGTTTTTACAGATACTAGACACGTGACTTTCAAATGAAAGATTGGTATCAAAGAGCACACACACACACACACACACACACACACACACACACCCAGGTTCCTAACCGACGACGAAGACTTGACAGAGCAGCCATCAAATGTTAGACAGTATTCTACATTATTACATGCAGAGGTTTTTTGTCCAATAATTAGAATCTCTGTTTTTCAGAATTTAGTAGTAGGAAATTACTAGTCATCCAATTTTTTATATCAGCTATGCATTCATTAATTTTGTGAATTGGTAAGTTTATATGCATGTTCAGATATTCAAACAACAAAATAATCTGCGGGACATGAGAGCTTTGTGAAAATTATCAGAAATGCTGGCGCTGGCTGGCAACTTAAAAAAATAAATAAAAAACACTGGCAGGGAAAGAGTTAATATCTTCATGCCTTACAGTTGCATTTAGCAAATTAGAGCTGGGCCTTAATATAGTTACTTTTTGTGATGATACAAATAATCAAGCAGTTGAGATTTGCAGTCCCAGACAGAACATAGTGTTGGCCCAGATCCGGCCCACATCTGGCACACGTGGAATCCACCGGATCTGGCCGACACTACGTTGCTGTCTGGGATATATCATATATCACTTTATGTGAGTGTCTTTATGTATGTGGATAAAGTAGGATGTACTATATATAAACTATGGAAGCTTGTTTCCGCCACAGAATAAAACATTTTAAAAGATAATTGTGACTTTTTTTTCTCACCCTTGCGATTTTATATCACGCAATTACAAGTTTCTTTTCTCAACATCTTTTTTCAGAATTGTGAGATATAAAGTCACAATTGCGAGTTATGAAGTCCTATACTAAGGAAAAAAAGGGGTCTTCTTTTTTTCTCAGAATTGCATGTTTATCTCACAATTCTGACTTTATAACACGCAATTGAGACTTTATATCACGCAATTCTGAATTTCTAACTCGAAATTGCGACTTTATATTATGCAATTGTTAAAAAAAAAGTCAGAATTGTGAGATAAAAAGTCGCAATTACCTTTTTTATTTTTTCATTCTGTGGCGGAAACAAGCTTCCAGAATAAACACTTTTAGGACAATAAAAGCAATATCAGCTCATTATGATCAGATCACGTGACGTCAGGTGTGTGTTGAACATCTTCTGGCGTGTGTGTTCTGGTTCAGGTGTCGTCGGTCCTGCGGGCCTTCCTGGACCTGATGCTAGTGCGCGAGCCTTCCCAGCGTGCATCAGCGCTCGAGCTCCTGCAGAACCCGTTCCTGAAGCTGTCCGGGCCGCCGGCCTGCATCGTTCCTCTGATGCGCCATTACCGCCACCGCTGAGGTCACATGACGCTGGAGTCACATGACGCTTTCATCATCGACGAACAGAAGAGCGGTCGCGTCTCGGCCCGCTAGCGTTCGGTTTGATCCCGCGGCGGATCCGTCGGGCCACACGATAGAGTCTCTTAACCAACAAGCGTCTTTTTCACTGTCGTCTTCTCACACTAACTATTTTAGAGCAATTGTAAGTTTTACTTGTACAGTTTTGATAAACAGCAGTATTTTTGTTGTGATGTTACCATGGTGAAATGGGCAGTGTTACATAGAACTTGAGAGTTTCTGCAAAATAATATTAATAATAATAATAATAATAATAATAAAAAACTTTCCTACTGTTTATATTTAATTTTTTTGAAGATGGTCATTTAAACGCCCTGTTGCAGACAGATGAATCTGAATATATTTATTTATTCTGCATTTGTAGATACTGCCGGCCGTCAGAGTTTTCTACGCTGTATTGATTTCTGATTTCTCAGTAGTGTGGCCTTTTTCATTCTCATTCTCACCGTCTGACCGTCGCTCGTGTGTTTAAATCACCAACACTTCATTCATTCATCCGACCTCTAGCAATATTAACGTGTTTGGCACAATAATCGATCACGCGTGTTTTCTAGTCTCACCTGTGTCTCATTGGTCACTGTGATCTGTAAATATGAACGTGTTTCACCTGTAGAAATATACAGATCCAGCTGTCATGTTGCTTTTGTACCGTGATCTCGCATGTGTGTCACTGAAAGCTGCTTTCAATAAAAAAACACAAATATGTCCACGTGCCATCGTGTGTGTTTATCGGTATTCTGTTTGGCTTTAGGCCCTTGTAAACAACACACACACACACACACACACACAACACACAACACACAACACACACACACAACACACACACACACACACACACACAACACACACAACACACACACACAACACACACACACACACACACACACAACACACACACACACACACACACACACACACACACAACACACACACAACACACACACACACACAACACACACACACAACACACACACACACACACACACACAACATACACACACAACACACACACACACACACACACACACACAACACACAACACACACACACACACAACACACACACACACACACACACAACACACACACACACACACACACACACACACACAACACACACACACACACACACACACACACACACACACACACACACACAACACACACACACACAACACACACACACAACACACACACACACACACACACACACACACACACACACACAACATACACACACACACACACAAACACAGTGTCTTTTACCTTCATTTTCTCCACAGAACTTCTTGTAAATGACAATCACATCAGAAATGACTTAATATACTCTACTGACCTACTAATCAAGATTAATAAAAAAATATTAAAACAGTATATTTGAAGTTTATTGCAGATGAATTATATCTGGAGCTCTTGTTTAAAACATGATTCTGCAGCTTCATGGGACTTTTCTCTGTAGAGTCTCAAACATCTGCTGCAGGTCTTCAAATACATTCTAAAAGTGAGATTGGTGAAAAATCCTTTTATTCTCTTGTAATGTTTTTTTAAGAATATAATGACAGTAATCTACTGTACTACAACAAATGAAGTACCCAGAAATCTTAATACATTTATAGGAGAATTTTTTTGATGTGAGATAGAGGACAAGAAACAAAGCCTACTTTCGTTTCAGACTGTTATTCATTTAGAGGTATATAAACTCACACATAAAAACAAAAATAATCAATATGAATAATATATTTTCACATGTGGCTGTGGAACGAGCTCGTATGCTGCTGATTTCCGTCCACTTTTGAGGTCGTGATATGAGCTCGTCATGTTCAAGTGCTTTGTTGTCTGAAACAATAGACCTTATTCAGAGCAGAGCCAGACTGAGCGATAGACTTACTGTGTTTTCAGTGGGATCCGCTGTCAAAAGCTGAGTAAAGGTCCTAGATCATTTATAATTCTCTACAGCTCATGTTGTCTGGAGTATTTTTTTTTTTTTGTTCACTGAAATTTCTTGTAAAGATATTTTTGCAGTGTTTCGTCAACAGAACAATCCAAAAGCACATTAAAAACAGTATAACCCACTGAAGAGATGTATGTATATCCCTCACAACATCACTTGAAATCAAAGATGGCGCTGCTGTGAATAAGGTCTACAGGAATCATGGATGACACCAGGTTTATTCCTGCCTATTTCTTGGCAAGAAAATCTTATTAAAGCCAAATGTATTGAATAAGATGTAGTGTCCTGGTCCTTAACAACTATATAAACATTCACTGCACTATCAACTTGCCAAAGATTCTGGAATTTCAGTCAAATACATGGTATTTTCGCTGTGTATAAAACATACAATATGCTTCAAATGATTATTCATGTATGTAAATATGCATGGAAAAATATGCATGGAAAAGCTAATAAAGAATATCAGTCACAGCAGCAATCGTTCTCTCCTCCGCCATGTTGAATGTTTATGGCTCCGACTCTGGCGTGGAAACTCAGACTAGGAATGTTTGACTAGGAAACGCCGATTAGGAAATGCACACTAGGAAATTTCAAGTAGGAAACTCATTTTTATAATCATATAATTTCCTCCGCCATGTTGAAAGTTTATGACTCCGACTCTGGCTTGGAAACTCAGACTGGGAATGTCCAACTAGGAATTTCCAATTTGGAATTTCCAACTAGGAATTTCCAATTTGGAATTTCCAACTAGGAATTTCTGACTTGGAATTTTTGACTAGGAAACTCCGATTAGGAAATGCAGACTAGGAAATTTCGAGTAGGAAACTCATATTTATAATCATTCTGATAGCATGTGAAGGCAGCATCAACTGTGTAAAAAACATATAATATGTTTCAAATGACTATTCATACATGTAAGTATGCACGACTTTAACAACAATACAAGATGATGCAGCTGTTGTGGAAAAACTAATAAAGAATATCAGTCACAGCCGCAATCGTTCTCTCCTCCGCCATGTTGAAAGTTTATGGCTCTGACTCTGGCGTGGAAACTCAGACTAGGAATTTCCAACTAGGAATTTTCAACTGGGAATTTCCGACTTAGAATTTCCAATTGGGAATTTCCGATTTGGAATTTCCGACTGGGAATTTTCAACTTGGAAACTCGGATTAGGAAATGCAGACTAGGAAATTTCGAGTAGGAAACTCGGATTAGGAAATGCAGACTAGGAAATTTCGAGGAGGAAACTCGGATTAGGAAATGCAGACTAGGAAATTTCGAGGAGGAAACTCGGATTAGGAAATGCAGACTAGGAAATTTCGAGTAGGAAACTCGGATTAGGAAATGCAGACTAGGAAATTTCAAGTAGGAAACTCGGATTAGGAAATGCAGACTAGGAAATTTCGAGCAGGAAACTCGGATTAGGAAATGCAGACTAGGAAATTTCGAGGAGGAAACTCGGATTAGGAAATGCAGACTAGGAAATTTCGAGTAGGAAACTCGGATTAGGAAATGCAGACTAGGAAATTTCGAGGAGGAAACTCGGATTAGGAAATGCAGACTAGGAAATTTCGAGGAGGAAACTTGGATTAGGAAATGCAGACTAGGAAATTTCGAGCAGGAAACTCGGATTAGGAAATGCAGACTAGGAAATTTCGAGGAGGAAACTCGGATTAGGAAATGCAGACTAGGAAATTTCGAGTAGGAAACTCGGATTAGGAAATGCAGACTAGGAAATTTCAAGTAGGAAACTCGGATTAGGAAATGCAGACTAGGAAATTTCGAGTAGGAAACTCGGATTAGGAAATGCAGACTAGGAAATTTCGAGTAGGAAACTCGGATTAGGAAATGCAGACTAGGAAATTTCGAGCAGGAAACTCGGATTAGGAAATGCAGACTAGGAAATTTTGAGTAGGAAACTCATATTTATAATCATTCTGATAACATGTGAAGCAATCGTTCTCTCCTCTGCCATGTTGAAAGTCTATGGCTCTGATTCTGACATGGAAACTCAGAACAGGAATTTCGACTAAGAATTTCCAACTAGGAATTTCCGACTTGAAATTTCCAACTAGGAATTTCTGACTTGGAATTTTTGATTAGGAAATGCAGACTAGGAAATTTCGAGTAGGAAACTCATATTTATAATCATTCTGATAGCATGTGAAGGCAGCATCAACTGTGTATAAAACATACAATATGCTTCAAATGATTATTCATACATGTAAATAATGCACAACTTTAAAAACAAAACAAGATAATGCTGTTGTGGAAAAACTAATAAAGAATAGCTTTCACAGCAGCAATTGTTGCAATCTCAGCAATCGTCGGAGTTTGTGACTCCGACTCTGGTGTGGAAACTCAGACTGGGAGTTTCCAACTTGGAATTTACAACTAGGAATTTCTGACTAGGAATTTACGAACTAGAATTTTCCAACTAGGAATTTCCGACTAGGAATTTCTGACTTGGAATTTTTGATTAGGAAACTCCGATTAGGAAATGCAGACTAGGAAATTTCGAGTAGGAAACTAGTATGTGAAGGCAGCTTTACTGTGTATAAAACATACAATATGCTTCAAATGATTAAAGTCGTGCTTTAACAACAATTCAAGATGATGGAGCTTTTGTGGAAAAACTAATAAAGAATAGCAGTCACAGCAGCAATCGTTCTCTCCTCCGCCATGTTAAAAGTTTATGGCTCCGACTCTGGCGTGGAAACTCAGACTAGGAATTTCCAACTGGGAATTTCTGACTTGTCACAGTAAATGTATACAATAAATGTGCCTGTACAGTTTTGAAAGTACGACATAAAAAAGGAACAGTTTGACAAAAAATGATTTATTGAATATGAACATGCTTGAATGAGACTTGAGCTGCAGCATGAGCATTGTGTGCACACACACACACACACACACACACACACACAATGACATGAGACTGAAAAGAAATTTAAAAGCATGTGGTCAGTGAAAATCCTGAAAGAACTGAAGCACGATGAATCACTTGAGCAACAGTGTTTTATGAGCGCAGTGCAACATAAATCACTTCGTCCCAACAGAAAGTGAGTTTTTAATTGAGTGTCAGATCAATAAACTCTTCAGTGTCTGAGACTCGAGACATTGATCTGTGAGGATCGCAGCTCATTTGTGGAAATCTTCAATGCCAGTGATGTGACTGCTGCCGTCCGAACGCTTCTTATTGATTTCCCATTCGTCTCTGTGTCATGTTTCATTCTGGCGGATCTAACGCTGCCTTCATGTGCTATCAGAATTATCGTGAATATGTGTTTCCTAGTCAGAAATCGGACATGAACACCCTCTCAAATCATATTTACTACTAGAAAATTCAGAAATAATTTTGACCCCCGAGTTTCCCAGTTGGGTGAGCCATAAACTTTCAACATGACAGAGGAGAGAATGATTGCTGCTCTGACTGCTATTGTTCATTCGCTTTTTTCCACAAAAGCCTTGTCTTTTCGTTAAAGTAGTGCATATTTACATATATAAAAAACCATTGGAAGCATATTGTATGTTTTATGAACAGTGAAAATGCTGACGATTCTGGAATTTCGGTCAAGTGCATGCTGAATATTTAGATGCGTACAGCAGGACACTACATTTTATTCAAAATCAAATGCTTTATACATTTTGGCTTTAAGATTTCCTCAAGAAATAGCCAAGAACAAACCTGGTGTCCTCCATGATTCCTGTTCTTTCACACAACAAAGCACTTGAACAGGATGAGTTCATATCACAACTTCAAAATCGGGCAGTTGGAAATTTCCAATTGCATGTGAAGGCAGCATCAATGAGTTTATGGCTCGCCCAACTCAGAAACTCAGGCGTCAAAATTATTCCTGAGATTCCCTGTAGTAAATACAACTTGAGAGTGCATTCATGTCCAATTTCCAACTAGGAAACTCCGACTAGGAAACTCCAACTAGGAACCCCAACTAGGGAACCCCAACTAGGAAACTCCAACTAGGAAACTCCGACTAGGAGACCCAACTAGGAAACTCCAACTAGGAAACTCTGACTAGGAAACTCCAACTGGGAAAGTCCGACTAGGAACCCCAACTAGGAAACTCCAACTAGGGTTACTCGTATTTACTATAATTCCGATATCACGTTAATGCAGCAATAATCATGACTTCAGAAGTGGGTAGTAAGAAATTTCCGTTTGCATGTAATAGCAGCATACAAGCTCGTTCTATACAAGGGCTGTGGAATGTCAGTCAAATACATGCTATTTTTCACTGTGTATAGAATATACAATATGCTTCAAATGATTATTCATAAATGTAAATATGCACTACTTTAACAACTATACAAGTTGATGATGCTGTTTTGGAAAAACTAATAAAGAACATCAGTCACAGCAGCAATCGTTCTCTCCTCCGCCATGTTGAACGTTAATGACTCCGACTAGGAAATGCCGACTAGAAAATTGAGAGTAGCAAACTCGTATTTATGATAATTCCGACAGCACTTGAAGGCATAAACCTTAAATTTTCCCTTTTTCAGATGTAAAAGAAAAACCCCAGTCATCAAAGACGTTGTTAAACACTCCTCACATAAGAGTTGAACACACAAGTCATCCTGTTTCACACTAATACACACATCACTACATGGACACAAAATCATTTATTTCATTATTGTCTCATTTTGAAAAACATTAAATATTTTATAATCATAAAGTAATATGCAATCATCATTAATCATTGTACCTTATTTATATCCTTTAAGCAATTTAAATATCTCTATTTTTTTATACATTAGTTGTGGAAAACGACACACATGAGGAGTGCAGCAGTTACAGGATGATGGCGTTTGACATTTAACATCCTACGAGACACTGGACACACACAGACCAGAGAGAAAACAGGAGTCGTGATGATGTGCGTATGGCGTGTGCATGGAGAGTTCACATGTTCTTGTAGAGCGAGCGGTCCCGGGGCAGCGGCGGCTGCTGAGCGCTCAGCTTCAGGTGGAAGTGGTAAACCGAGATGGTGATGACGATGATCAGGCCCAGGATGAGACCCAACACCAGCGGCAACATCTGCTCCAGCTGCTCGCGCTCGTCCGTTATACACTTATACGCTGCGAGAGGAGAGAAACACACCCTCCGTCACAAACACAGCCGAAAACAACATTTATCAGCAACGGGAATGTTGTTTGGTTTCAGGATTTGTTCTTTTGCACCTCAAGGCCGCCGAACATCTACATTAACAAGATTTTCATTAGATATGTTTCAATCCACCTAGTTTTATACAAACTCTGAGATATCGCATTAAAAAATGCTTTTCACGTGTCTGTGGCGAATGAGCCTGAAACTCAGTGAAGCTGAAGTCAGACATCTGGTCATGTTCAACACAATCTCACGAGAGACTGGAAACACGTCACTGGAGCTTCAGCGGATCGTACGAGTTAGTGCTGCATCACAAGCTGTCAGAATTATCGTGAATACGAGTTTCCTAGTAGGAAATTGGACATGAACCGCCCTCTCAAGTCGTATTTACTACTGAGAAACACTGAGATCATTTTGACTGCCGAGTTTCTGAGTTGGGCGAGTCATAAACGTTCAACATGGCGGAGGAGAGAACGATTGCGGCTGTGACTGATGTTCTTTATTAGTTTTTCCACAACAGCTGCATAATCTTGTATTGTTGTTAAAGTCGTGCATATTTACTTATATGAATAACCATTTGAAGCATATTATCAGAATTATTGTAAATATGAGTTTCCTAGTCAAAAACTCCTAGTCAGAATTTCAAACTAGGAAACTCATGTTTGTAATCATTCTGATAGCATGTGAAGGCAGCGTCACTGTGTATGAAACATACAATATGCTTCAAATGATTATTCATATAAGTAAATATGCACGACTTTAACAACAATACAAGATGATGCAGCTGTTGTGGAAAAACTAATAAAGAATATCAGTCACAGCCGCAATCGTTCTCCTCATGTTTTAGGTTCATGGCTCACCCAACTCGGAAACTTGAGAGTCAAAATTATCAGAGCTTTCAGAAGTAAATATGATTTGAGAGGGTGTTCATGTCCAATTTCGACTAGGAAACTTTCTGATAGCTGATAGTTGAAAAACTTGGATAATTCTGATAGCATGTGATGGGGATGTTGTTCTGCTTTAGGATTTGTTGGTTTGCACATAAATTACGATAGAAATACAAACAATAACCAGTGGACCAATGGCATCGCAGCATCTCTAATGTTGGTTTGGTGTTTCTGAAACGCCGGAGTCGAAGTGTGTGATCAGAATGATTTGGTGTAATTCCCCCCAGAAGCGTCTCACACGAGTGTGTTCCCGAACACCAGCATCCGAACGCCAGAGAACATCACAGCGTTTACTGTGTTTCGTCTGACGCTCGAGACACACTCGTTTATGATGGAGGGAAAAACAGCCGATTGCAGAAACTTACAGTTTATTTCTGATATTTTGTGCCAATTGTGGGATGGAAACACTGCTTTATTCACTACTGATTTATGTGATATTCCAATCATGCACACAAGTTAAATTCACAACGTTGTTAGAGAATCAGTTTGCTGAGTTTTAATGTGTGATGCTGAGGTCAGCGTGTGAGAATGATGAGCGAACACGACCTCCTTAAATAAGATTGTGCAAAAGCAGCAGATCTGTCAGAAACATCTTCATCCTCTTCATGCGCTGACAGACGTCAGATCCACACACTCCCACACACTCCGACACACACTCTGACACACACACTCCGACACACACTCTGACAAATGACTGACATCACCGGTTCCATGAAGAAACTTTAACATCCATGGAACCACTGAAGGTTCTTTAAAGTGGAGAAAAGCTTCTTTAGATTAATAAAAGACTCTCTTTAATTAGATTAATAAAACGTCTCTTTTAATACGAACTCATCACTGAAACGTTCTTTGGAGAACCAAAAATATTGCTGCTGCTGCAACAAAAAAAAAAAAGTGGTTTAGCTCGAGGTTCAGAACCTTTATTTTTTAGTGTAAGCTTTTGTTCCCTTCACATCGGCGTTGGACAGTGAGCTGTAATGTTGCCGGGCGAGACGCTCAGCGGGACGAGCTTTTGTTCAGCGCTGAAGCAAACGGCCCATAAATCACTGGGACTATAAAGAGAAGAGTAACGCTCACTGCGGTAAACAGCCATTACACCCTCACACACTCTCACACACACATCTCACAGGTCACCGAGAGGTCACGCAACACAACTAACCTGTTCAAACCAGAACCTGAACTCCTAAAACCACTGCGACACACACACACACACACACACACACACACTGGAAGAAACCGGACTGCAGAAACACACTGCAAAGCATGATGTTCTCCTTCAGTGTTTCTGTCTCGTTTTCCAGCACAAATATCTAAACATTCTTAAATCAAGATACATTTACTGGAGAAGCAACTTTACTGAAGATATAAAGTGTTTTCTGAAAAATAACAAAAGTGAGTTTGTGCTTAATTTTCTGAATCCACTGATATTCTTGTTTTAAGCACAAACTCACTTCATTTTGAGACATTTTTCATTAAGCAAGATTTAATATTTTAAGTAATTGTGCTTCTCCAGTAAATGTACAGTCAAACCAAAATGTATTCAGACATCTTCAACATTTCTCACATTATCACAGTTTATTCGCTATAGTTTAGAAAATGGTGATAAAGTATGAGCAGAACTCAGAGTTATGAACTCAGCTGATATTTGACTGGTTTTGTCCGTCCTTCTGTTAGACTGTCTCACACATGAATTATGTTGAATATCTGTCAGCTGTTAAATTTAACTACACAATTAGATAATACCAGTTTAGCTCAACCAATCACCAAGCAATGCTTCATGTTGTTCAGTCTGTGTGTAAAAAGAGCATTAGCAATTAAAGACAACACACTTGATCAGCTCAAAGTGTCCGAATCATTTTTGCTCCCAAATGTTTATTAATGTCACTGGTAGTCTCTGAATGAAGAATATTTGGGTATAATATGTCACAGTTTACTTTATTCTGCTCTCCTCACTTACAGAAATGAACTATAGTGTCCTGATCACACTAGTGAAACAATATCAAAAATTATATCTGGTGTCTGAATAATTTTTGGTTTGACTGTATCTTGATTTAAGAATGTTTCGACATTTGTGCTGGAAACCGAGACAGAAACTCTGAGGAAGAACATCATGTTTTGCACTGAAGCTGATTTTTAAGGGAGGAAAATGTGTTTAATTTCCATAAAAATAAATTCCCAATCCAGTAAATCCGAAGCTGCAGAAACATGTCTTGATGACAGCTATAATCTGATGTTTTGTGCTGTAACGTGTTCAATCTTACGTTCACTGAAGACGAAGTCGCTCGTGATGTCGAAGGGCTGAATCTGTGTGTCGTACATGTAGACGGTGATGCCCTTCTGATGGTCACTGGAGATCATGGTGAGCGTTTGCTGAGCCGAACACACATACGAGCGTCCAGCGGGAGTGACCAGCGCTGAGAGGAGGTGTGTGCTGGCCGTGTGTTTCCCCGCTGCACACACACACACACACACACGGTCATTACACCTCCATCAAAACTCTGATCAGCAGAATCATCTTTTATTCACTGCAGTTCTAGCTAAACTAGATCGAAGTAGGCGAGTTCCTGTAGCGAGTCGTCAGTCGGTGTGTGTGAGTGTGTGAAAACGCAGTGATGGTCAGTGTGTGTGAGTGTGTAAAAGCGCAGTGGTGGTCGCTGTGTGTGAGTGTGTAAAAGCGCAGTGATGGTCGGTGTGTGTGAGTGTGTAAAAGCGCAGTGATGGTCGGAGTGTGTGAGTGTGTAAAAGCGCAGTGGTGTCAGTGTGTGTGAGTGTGTAAAAGCGCAGTGGTGTCAGTGTGTGTGAGTGTGTAAAAGCGCAGTGATGGTCGGAGTGTGTGAGTGTGTAAAAGCGCAGTGGTGGTCGGTGTGTGTGAGTGTGTAAAAGCGCAGTGGTGTCAGTGTGTGTGTGAGTGTGTAAAAGCGCAGTGATGGTCGGAGTGTGTGAGTGTGTAAAAGCGCAGTGATGTCAGTGTGTGTGAGTGTGTAAAAGCACAGTGGTGTCAGTGTGTGTGAGTGTGTAAAAGCGCAGTGATGGTCGAAGTGTGTGAGTGTGTAAAAGCGCAGTGGTGTCAGTGTGTGTGAGTGTGTAAAAGCGCAGTGATGGTCGAAGTGTGTGAGTGTGTAAAAGCGCAGTGGTGGTCGTGTGTGTGAGTGTGTAAAAGCGCAGTGATGGTCGGTGTGTGAGTGTGTAAAAGCGCAGTGATGGTCGGAGTGTGTGAGTGTGTAAAAGCGCAGTGATGGTCGGAGTGAGTGTAAAAGCGCAGTGGTGTCAGTGTGTGTGAGTGTGTAAAAGCGCAGTGATGGTCGGTGTGTGTGAGTGTGTAAAAGCGCAGTGGTGTCAGTGTGTGTGAGTGTGTAAAAGCGCAGTGATGGTCGGAGTGTGTGAGTGTGTAAAAGCGCAGTGGTGGTCGGAGTGTGTGAGTGTGTAAAAGCGCAGTGGTGGTCGGTGTGTGTGAGTGTGTAAAAGCGCAGTGGTGGTCGGAGTGTGTGAAAGTGCAGTGATTGTCGGTGTGTATGAGTGTAAAAGCGCAGTGATGGTGTGTGTGAGTGTGTAAAAGCACAATGATGGTCGGTGTGTGAGTGTGTAAAAGCGCAGTGGTGGTCGGTGTGTGTGAGTGTGTAAAAGCACAGTGATGGTCGGTGTGTGTGAGTGTGTAAAAGCACAGTGATGGTCGGTGTGTGTGAGTGTATAAAAGCGCAGTGGTGGTCGGTGTGTGTGAGTGTGTAAAAGCGCAGTGATGGTTGGTGTGTGTGAGTGTGTAAAAGCGCAGTGGTGGTCGGTGTGTGTGAGTGTGTAAAAGCGCAGTGGTGGTCGGAGTGTGTGAGTGTGTGAAAGCGCAGTGATGGTCGGTGTGTGTGAGTGTGTAAAAGCGCAGTGGTGGTCGGAGTGTGTGAGTGTGTAAAAGCGCAGTGGTGGTCGGTGTGTGTGAGTGTGTAAAAGCGCAGTGATGGTCGGTGTGTGAGTGTGTAAAAGCGCAGTGATGGTCGGAGTGTGTGAGTGTGTAAAAGCGCAGTGATGGTCGGTGTGTGTGTAAAAGTGCAGTGGTGTCAGTGTGTGTGAGTGTGTAAAAGCGCAGTGATGGTCGGTGTGTGTGAGTGTGTAAAAGCGCAGTGGTGTCAGTGTGTGTGAGTGTGTAAAAGCGCAGTGATGGTCGGAGTGTGTGAGTGTGTAAAAGCGCAGTGGTGGTCGGAGTGTGTGAGTGTGTAAAAGCGCAGTGGTGGTCGGTGTGTGTGAGTGTGTAAAAGCGCAGTGGTGGTCGGAGTGTGTGAGTGTATGAAAGCGCAGTGATGGTCGGTGTGTGAGTGTGTAAAAGCGCAGTGATGGTCGGAGTGTGTGAGTGTGTAAAAGCGCAGTGGTGTCAGTGTGTGTGAGTGTGTAAAAGCGCAGTGGTGGTCGGTGTGTGTGAGTGTGTAAAAGCACAGTGATGGTCGGAGTGTGTGAGTGTGTAAAAGCGCAGTGATGGTCAGTGTGTGTGAGTGTGTAAAAGCGCAGTGATGATCAGAGTGTGTGAGTGTGTAAAAGCGCAGTGATGGTCAGTGTGTGTGAGTGTGTAAAAGCGCAGTGATGGTCGGGGTGTGTGTGTAAAAGCACAGTGATGGTCGGAATGTGTGAGTGTGTAAAAGTGCAGTGGGTGTCGGTGTGTGTGAGTGTGTAAAAGCGCAGTGATGGTCGGTGTGTGAGTGTGTAAAAGCGCAGTGGTGTGTGTAAAAGCGCAGTGATGGTGTGTGTGAGTGTGTAAAAGCGCAGTGGTGGTCGGTGTGTGTGAGTGTGTAAAAGCACAGTGATGGTCGGTGTGTGTGAGTGTGTAAAAGCGCAGTGGTGGTTGGTGTGTGAGTGTGTAAAAGCGCAGTGGTGGTCGGAGTGTGTGAGTGTGTGAAAGCGCAGTGATGGTCGGTGTGTGAGTGTGTAAAAGCGCAGTGATGGTCGGAGTGTGTGAGTGTGTAAAAGCGCAGTGATGGTCGGTGTGTGTGTAAAAGCGCAGTGGTGTCATTGTGTGTGAGTGTGTAAAAGCGCAGTGATGGTCGGTGTGTGTGAGTGTGTAAAAGCGCAGTGGTGTCAGTGTGTGTGAGTGTGTAAAAGCGCAGTGATGGTCGGAGTGTGTGAGTGTGTAAAAGCGCAGTGGTGGTCGGAGTGTGTGAGTGTGTAAAAGCGCAGTGGTGGTCGGTGTGTGTGAGTGTGTAAAAGCGCAGTGGTGATCGGAGTGTGTGAGTGTGTAAAAGCGCAGTGGTGGTCGGAGTGTGTGAGTGTGTGAAAGCGCAGTGATGGTCGGTGTGTGCGTGTGTAAAAGCGCAGTGATGGTCGGAGTGTGTGAGTGTGTAAAAGCGCAGTGATGGTCGGTGTGTGTGTAAAAGCGCAGTGGTGTCAGTGTGTGTGAGTGTGTAAAAGCGCAGTGATGGTCGGTGTGTGTGAGTGTGTAAAAGCGCAGTGGTGTCAGTGTGTGTGAGTGTGTAAAAGCGCAGTGATGGTCGAAGTGTGTGAGTGTGTAAAAGCGCAGTGGTGGTCGGTGTGTGTGAGTGTGTAAAAGCGCAGTGGTGGTCGGAGTGTGTGAGTGTGTAAAAGCGCAGTGATGGTCGGAGTGTGTGAGTGTGTAAAAGCGCAGTGATGGTCGGTGTGTGTGAGTGTGTAAAAGCGCAGTGGTGTCAGTGTGTGTGAGTGTGTAAAAGCGCAGTGGTGGTCGGTGTGTGTGAGTGTGTAAAAGCACAGTGATGGTCGGAGTGTGTGAGTGTGTAAAAGCGCAGTGATGGTCAGTGTGTGTGAGTGTGTAAAAGCGCAGTGATGATCAGAGTGTGTGAGTGTGTAAAAGCGCAGTGATGGTCAGTGTGTGTGAGTGTGTAAAAGCGCAGTGATGGTTGGGGTGTGTGTGTAAAAGCACAGTGATGGTCGGAATGTGTGAGTGTGTAAAAGCGCAGTGGGTGTCGGTGTGTGTGAGTGTGTAAAAGCGCAGTGATGGTCGGTGTGTGTGAGTGTGTAAAAGAGCAGTGATGGTCGGTGTGTGTGAGTGTGTGTAAAAGCGCAGTGATTGTCGGTGTGTGTGAGTGTAAAAGCGCAGTGATGGTCGGTGTGTGAGTGTGTAAAAGCGCAGTGGTGTGTGTAAAAGCGCAGTGATGGTGTGTGTGAGTGTGTAAAAGCACAGTGATGGTCGGTGTGTGAGTGTGTAAAAGCGCAGTGGTGGTCGGTGTGTGTGAGTGTGTAAAAGCACAGTGATGGTCGGTGTGTGTGAGTGTGTAAAAGCACAGTGATGGTCGGTGTGTGTGAGTGTGTAAAAGCGCAGTGGTGGTCGGTGTGTGTGAGTGTGTAAAAGCGCAGTGGTGGTCGGTGTGTGTGAGTGTGTAAAAGCACAGTGATGGTTGGTGTGTGTGAGTGTGTAAAAGCGCAGTGATGGTCGGTGTGTGTGAGTGTGTAAAAGCACAGTGATGGTCGGTGTGTGTGAGTGTGTAAAAGCACAGTGATGGTCGGTGTGTGTGAGTGTGTAAAAGCACAGTGGTGGTCGGTGTGTGTGATTGTGTGTAAGCGCGCAGTGGTGGTCGGTGTGTGTGAGTGTGTAAAAGCGCAGTGATGGTTGGTGTGTGTGAGTGTGTAAAAGCGCAGTGATGGTCGGTGTGTGTGAGTGTGTAAAAGTGCAGTGGGTGTCGGTGTGTGTGAGTGTGTAAAAGCGCAGTGATGGTCGGTGAGTGTGTAAAAGAGCAGTGATGGTCGGTGTGTGTGAGTATGTGTAAAAGCGCAGTGATTGTCGGTGTGTGTGAGTGTGTGTAAAAGCGCAGTGATTGTCGGTGTGTGTGAGTGTAAAAGCGCAGTGATGGTCGGTGTGTGAGTGTGTAAAAGCGCAGTGGTGTGTGTAAAAGCGCAGTGATGGTGTGTGTGAGTGTGTAAAAGCACAGTGATGGTCGGTGTGTGAGTGTGTAAAAGCGCAGTGGTGGTCGGTGTGTGTGAGTGTGTAAAAGCACAGTGATGGTCGGTGTGTGTGAGTGTGTAAAAGCACAGTGATGGTCGGTGTGTGTGAGTGTGTAAAAGCGCAGTGGTGGTCGGTGTGTGTGAGTGTGTAAAAGCGCAGTGGTGGTCGGTGTGTGTGAGTGTGTAAAAGCGCAGTGATGGTTGGTGTGTGTGAGTGTGTAAAAGCGCAGTGATGGTCGGTGTGTGTGAGTGTGTAAAAGTGCAGTGGGTGTCGGTGTGTGTGAGTGTGTAAAAGCGCAGTGATGGTCGGTGAGTGTGTAAAAGAGCAGTGATGGTCGGTGTGTGTGAGTGTGTGTAAAAGCGCAGTGATTGTCTGTGTGTGTGAGTGTGTAAAAGCGCAGTGATGGTCAGTGAGTGTGTAAAAGAGCAGTGATGGTCGGTGTGTGTGAGTGTGTGTAAAAGCGCAGTGATTGTCGGTGTGTGTGAGTGTGTAAAAGCGCAGTGATGGTCGGTGTGTGTGAGTGTGTAAAAGTGCAGTGGGTGTCGGTGTGTGTGAGTGTGTAAAAGCGCAGTGATGGTCGGTGAGTGTGTAAAAGCGCAGTGATGGTCGGTGTGAGTGTGTAAAAGCGCAGTGGGTGTCGGTGTGTGAGTGTGTGTAAAAGCGCAGTGATTGTCGGTGTGTGAGTGTGTAAAAGCGCAGTGGTGTGTGTAAAAGCGCAGTGATGGTGTGTGTGAGTGTGTAAAAGCACAGTGATGGTCGGTGTGAGTGTGTAAAAGCACAGTGATGGTCGATGTGTGTGAGTGTGTACAAGCGCAGTGGTTGCCGGTGTGTGTGAGTGTGTAAAAGCGCAGTGATGGCTGGTGTGTGTGAGTGTGTAAAAGCGCAGTGATGGTCGGTGTGTGTGAGTGTGTAAAAGCGCAGTGATGGTTGGTGTGTGTGAGTGTGTAAAAGCGCAGTGGTGTGTGTAAAAGCGCAGTGATGGACGGTGTGTGTGAGTGTGTAAAAGCGCAGTGATGGTCGGTGTGTGTGAGTGTGTAAAAGCGCAGTGATGGTCGGTGTGTGTGAGCATGTAAAAGCGCAGTGGAGTTCGGAGTGTGTGAGTGTGTAAAAGCGCAGTGGAGTTCGGAGTGTGTGAGTGTGTAAAAGCGCAGTGATAGTCGGAGTGTGTGAGTGTGTAAAAGCGCAGTGATGGTCGGTGTGTGTGTGTGTGTAAAAGCGCAGTGATAGTCGGAGTGTGTGAGTGTGTAAAAGCGCAGTGGTGGTCGGTGTGTGTGTGTGTAAAAGCGCAGTGGTGTGTGTAAAAGCGCAGTGATGGTCGGTGTGTGTGAGTGTGTAAAAGCGCACCACTGCGCTTTTACACACTCACACATTCCGACCACCACTGCGCTTTTACACACTCACACACACCGACCATCACTGCGCTTTTACACACCACTGTGCTTTTACACACTCACACACCGACCACCACTGCGCTTTTACACACTCACACACTCCGACTATCACTGCGCTTTTACACACTCCGACCATCACTGCGCTTTTACACACTCACACACTCCGACTATCACTGCGCTTTTACACACTCACACACTCCGACTATCACTGCGCTTTTACACACTCACACACTCCGACTATCACTGCGCTTTTACACGCTCACAGACACCGACCACCACTGTGGTGTGTGTAAAAGCGCAGTGATAGTCGGAGTGTGTGAGTGTGTAAAAGCGCAGTGGTGGTCGGTGTGTGTGAGTGTGTAAAAGCGCAGTGGTGGTCGGAATGTGTGAGTGTGTAAAAGCGCAGTGATGGTCGGTGTGTGTAGCGCAGTGGTGGTCGGTGTTTGTGAGTGTGCAAAAGCGCAGTGGTGTGTGTGTAGCGCAGTGGTGGTCGGTGTGTGTGAGCGTGTAAAAGCGCAGTGGTGTGTGTAAAAGCGCAGTGATGGTCGGAGTGTGTGAGTGTGTAAAAGCGCAGTGGTGTGTGTAAAAGCGCAGTGGTGGTCGGTGTGTGTGAGCGTGTAAAAGCGCAGTGGGTGTCGGTGTGTGTAGCGCAGTGGTGGTCGGTGTGTGTGAGTGTGTAAAAGCGCAGTGGGTGTCGGTGTGTGTAGCGCAGTGGTGGTCGGTGTGTGTGAGTGTGTAAAAGCGCAGTGGGTGTCGGTGTGTGTAGCGCAGTGGTGGTCGGTGTGTGTGAGTGTGTAAAAGCGCAGTGGTGGTCGGTGTGTGTGAGTGTGTAAAAGCGCAGTGATGGTCGGTGTGTGTGAGTGTGTAAAAGCGCAGTGATGGTCGGAGTGTGTGAAAGCGCAGTGATGGTCGGAGTGTGTGAGTGTGTGAAAGCGCAGTGATGGTCGGAGTGTGTGAAAGCGCAGTGATGGTCGGTGTGTGTGAGTGTGTGAAAGCGCAGTGATGGTCGGTCTGTGAGTGTGTGAAAGTGCAGTGATGGTCGGAGTGTGTGAGTGTGTGAAAGCGCAGTGATGGTCGGAGTGTGAGTGTGTGAAAGCGCAGTGATGGTCGGAGTGTGTGAGTGTGTCAAAGCGCAGTGATGGTCGGAGTGTGTGAGTGTGTGAAAGCGCAGTGACGGTCTGAGTGTGTGAGTGTGTGAAAGTGTAGTGATGGTCTGAGTGTGTGAGTGTGTGAAAGCGCAGTGATGGTCGGAGTGTGTGAGTGTGTGAAAGCGCAGTGATGGTCGGAGTGTGTGATGGTCGGAGTGTGTGAGTGTGTGAAAGCGCAGTGATGGTCGGAGTGTGTGATGATCAGAGTGTGTGAGTGTGTGAAAGTGCAGTGATGGTCGGAGTGTGTGAGTGTGTGAAAGTGCAGTGATGGTCGGAGTGTGTGAGTGTGTGAAAGCGCAGTGATGGTCGGAGTGTGTGAGTGTGTGAAAGCGCAGTGATGGTCGGAGTGTGTGATGGTCGGAGTGTGTGAGTGTGTGAAAGCGCAGTGATGGTCGGAGTGTGTGAGTGTGTGAAAGTGCAGTGATGGTCGGAGTGTGTGAGTGTGTGAAAGCGCAGTGGAGTTCGGAGTGTGTGAGTGTGTAAAAGCGCAGTGATAGTCGGAGTGTGTGAGTGTGTAAAAGCGCAGTGATGGTCGGTGTGTGTGTGTGTGTAAAAGCGCAGTGATAGTCGGAGTGTGTGAGTGTGTAAAAGCGCAGTGGTGGTCGGTGTGTGTGTGTGTAAAAGCGCAGTGGTGTGTGTAAAAGCGCAGTGATGGTCGGTGTGTGTGAGTGTGTAAAAGCGCACCACTGCGCTTTTACACACTCACACATTCCGACCACCACTGCGCTTTTACACACTCACACACACCGACCATCACTGCGCTTTTACACACCACTGTGCTTTTACACACTCACACACCGACCACCACTGCGCTTTTACACACTCACACACTCCGACTATCACTGCGCTTTTACACACTCCGACCATCACTGCGCTTTTACACACTCACACACTCCGACTATCACTGCGCTTTTACACACTCACACACTCCGACTATCACTGCGCTTTTACACACTCACACACTCCGACTATCACTGCGCTTTTACACGCTCACAGACACCGACCACCACTGTGGTGTGTGTAAAAGCGCAGTGATAGTCGGAGTGTGTGAGTGTGTAAAAGCGCAGTGGTGGTCGGTGTGTGTGAGTGTGTAAAAGCGCAGTGGTGGTCGGAATGTGTGAGTGTGTAAAAGCGCAGTGATGGTCGGTGTGTGTAGCGCAGTGGTGGTCGGTGTTTGTGAGTGTGCAAAAGCGCAGTGGTGTGTGTGTAGCGCAGTGGTGGTCGGTGTGTGTGAGCGTGTAAAAGCGCAGTGGTGTGTGTAAAAGCGCAGTGATGGTCGGAGTGTGTGAGTGTGTAAAAGCGCAGTGGTGTGTGTAAAAGCGCAGTGGTGGTCGGTGTGTGTGAGCGTGTAAAAGCGCAGTGGGTGTCGGTGTGTGTAGCGCAGTGGTGGTCGGTGTGTGTGAGTGTGTAAAAGCGCAGTGGGTGTCGGTGTGTGTAGCGCAGTGGTGGTCGGTGTGTGTGAGTGTGTAAAAGCGCAGTGGGTGTCGGTGTGTGTAGCGCAGTGGTGGTCGGTGTGTGTGAGTGTGTAAAAGCGCAGTGGTGGTCGGTGTGTGTGAGTGTGTAAAAGCGCAGTGATGGTCGGTGTGTGTGAGTGTGTAAAAGCGCAGTGATGGTCGGAGTGTGTGAAAGCGCAGTGATGGTCGGAGTGTGTGAGTGTGTGAAAGCGCAGTGATGGTCGGAGTGTGTGAAAGCGCAGTGATGGTCGGTGTGTGTGAGTGTGTGAAAGCGCAGTGATGGTCGGTCTGTGAGTGTGTGAAAGTGCAGTGATGGTCGGAGTGTGTGAGTGTGTGAAAGCGCAGTGATGGTCGGAGTGTGAGTGTGTGAAAGCGCAGTGATGGTCGGAGTGTGTGAGTGTGTCAAAGCGCAGTGATGGTCGGAGTGTGTGAGTGTGTGAAAGCGCAGTGACGGTCTGAGTGTGTGAGTGTGTGAAAGTGTAGTGATGGTCTGAGTGTGTGAGTGTGTGAAAGCGCAGTGATGGTCGGAGTGTGTGAGTGTGTGAAAGCGCAGTGATGGTCGGAGTGTGTGATGGTCGGAGTGTGTGAGTGTGTGAAAGCGCAGTGATGGTCGGAGTGTGTGATGATCAGAGTGTGTGAGTGTGTGAAAGTGCAGTGATGGTCGGAGTGTGTGAGTGTGTGAAAGTGCAGTGATGGTCGGAGTGTGTGAGTGTGTGAAAGCGCAGTGATGGTCGGAGTGTGTGAGTGTGTGAAAGCGCAGTGATGGTCGGAGTGTGTGATGGTCGGAGTGTGTGAGTGTGTGAAAGCGCAGTGATGGTCGGAGTGTGTGAGTGTGTGAAAGTGCAGTGATGGTCGGAGTGTGTGAGTGTGTGAAAGCGCAGTGATGGTCGGAGTGTGTGAGTGTGTGAAAGCGCAGTGATGTCGCAGTGGAGGACGCAGATCTGCAGCGCTCGGCTTTGTGTCTCAAACCAAAAACATGCAGAAGAAAAGCTCATTTTCAACAATAAAAGCTCATCAATCATGAGCCAAAATAATATCAATGATCTGCAGGTTAAATCCAGTGTAGAGATCCTGAGTTTACATGAACTGGAGCATCAAATCACAAATCAAGTCTATTTTTGTAAAAGATGATGATTATTTACTAATATTAATCTGTAACCGATCATTGATTTTATTTTGAACACAAATGTGCCGAGGGTGTTTTACTCACGATTATAAGCGCTACTGAAGTGTGTCTTCTCTGACGTGTCATAGACCAGCTGAACCTTGTTCATCTTCCACACTTCAGTTTCCTTCGCTTTTCCATCACTGCCCATCGTGTGTTTCTCCTACACACACACACACACACACACACACACACACACACACTCGCGTGAGTAATCCACATAACAGTGAAGTGCAGTGATGGATGATCATCAGTTTCTGCTCGGATCCAAACCTTTGAGAAGAAGATTCGGAATGTGAAGGAGTGATTGATCCATGAGATGTGAAGCTCCGAGTCGGTGTTCCCACATTTCCCAGCTATCTGAGCTCCACGCGGGATCGACACGGACGCCTGCTCCGTTATCAGCTACACACACACACACACACACACACACACACATAAATAAATAAATAAATATAAATGCTTAAAGCATCCCGATGGGACCAGCAGGATAATGATGTTTTAACTTCTGAATCAAGGATCCTAAAGGATCAAATCCAACTGGAATCCATGTTGCTGTTTTTATTCTACTAGATCAACTCAGAACGGTTCATTTAGGATTCAGTGAGACAGAATAGAGTTGCTCACGTCGATTCCGTTCAGCGCCAGAACATCGTATGGAATCAGGAATTTCACCGCAAACTCCGCCATCAAGCAGGTCGTTTCATTTTCCCGGACCACAAAAATCTCCCGGTCGGGATTCGCTGACAGTCCGGAGAGATTCTCCACCTCCTGCTCCGCAGAAACACTGAGCGCTGACAGAGAGCCTGTGGGAAATCAGGAGAAACCAGGAGAAATCAGCAGAAACCAGGAGAAATCAGGAGAAACCAGGAGAAATCAGGAGAAACCAGGAGAAATCAGCAGAAACCAGGAGAAACCAGGAGAAATCAGGAGAAACCAGGAGAAATCAGGAGAAACCAGGAGAAAACCAGGAGAAATCATGAGAAACCAGGAGAAAACCAGGAGAAATCATGAGAAACCATGAGATCATACAGTCTCACACACAGTTAATGAGTCTCGCCTGTTCTACTCTATTTCTAATGTGTTCTATTGTGTTCGGAGCTGCTCTTTGTTTTGTCCACCAGGGTTTGAGACACACAGTTTCTCTGCAGTGAAACAAGAAACACACATTCTCTTCTGGACACTAAAGTCAAATCTAACACAAAGCTTCGAGAAACTACAACTGGAAGCAGATTTCTTTTTAGAATTCTGTAGTTTTCCTCAGTTTCTCTTCAGTGGATCTTAGATTTGTGCTTCTTTCTCAATCTGATAAATTAATAGTGTAATAATTATTAAGCGTTTGTTACACGAATACATGCAACAGAATCAAACTCCCAGCAGATCATCCTCGGCAGCGACTGTACAATAACCGCAAGTTTGACAAAAACGAGCCTCATATTTGATGAAGTTTGCATCGCTTATTCTGTTATTTTCTTGCTCATATTTGATGAAGTTTGCATCGCTGACTCTGCTATTTTCCTGCTCGTGAAGCTGCGTATTGCACGCGCCTGTCTCGTATAAAGCGCTATATGTAAAAAATAAACTATAGGTTGTTATGCCATAAACATGCGAGCAGAACTTACCGAGCAGCAGAAGTGCAGTGCAGTGAAACTCCATCATGAAGAGAAGATCCTGCAGGGAATGAGCGGAAGATTCCAGAGGAACTCCAGCATCAGATGCAGGTGCGCGTGATTCACGCCTGCAGACGCTCGCGACGCGCACGCATCACTCGTGCGCTCGGACACTCCGCGGACCCCGCACTGCAGCGCGACACGAGCCCGCGTCCAGCGATCACATCACCATCACATCATCATCATCATCATCATCATCAGCCGGTGTGCTTCACTCCTGCTCGCGCACGACGCGCACGTTAAAGTCCTTCGGTGGTTTTCCGCAGGGAAACGCAATAAAGGGGATGCCTTTTCTGCAGGGATGCACTTTATTGCATTTAGTAAAAAACCAAAAACATCCTTTTATGGGACACTGGGGTTAGTTGTCACATGGTCTGCATCTTCAGGATCTATCAGGGTTTTAATGCGTATTGGAGCACTGTCATAAAATACAATCATTTTTAAAGCAATTTACAATAAAACAGTCGCATACCTTCAGACGAGTATTTTTCTTACGTTCATAAACGTGGTTTGTTGTGCGTATTTTTAAAATTGCAGTTTCTGATAGTTTTCTGTATGTCAACGTTTTGTAAAATATTTCTTAATTGCCTTTTTTTTTAATGCAGAGGCTGTTTAATGACAGGTGACAACTTACCCCGTCTAGAGTGACAATACTCTATTTCTATATCTATATCTGCTATGGGGGTAACGAGTGTTAAATGGAGAAGAAGAAAAAAAAAAAACACGTTCACAGTTATTGACCCGGGGCAAAACCAATTTTCCCAATAATTGTAAAAAAATTATTATAAAATTGTTGTTTTTTGTAGCTGTTAGGTTTGTGTCTAAACAGAAATTGACTTTCAAAAATAAACCGCTGTGACAACTAGCCCCGGTCTGCCCTAACATAAATGGCACGAAAAAGAGTAATATACATTTTTGGTAACACTTTACAAAAAGGTTAATTAGTTAACATTAGTTAATGTATTTAATAAAATGAACAATGGACAATACATTTGTCACTGTATTTATGAATATTTGTTAATAAAAATACAGCTGTTCATTGTTTGTTCATGTTAGTTCACTGTGCATTAATAATATTAACAAATGCAACCTTTGATTTTAACAACATATTAGTAAATGCTGAAATTAATATTAACTAAGATTGATAAATCCTGAAGCATTGTTCATTCTTAGGTCATGTTAACTAAGGTAGTTAACTAATGTTATAACTAATGAACCTTATTGTAAAGTGTTACCAATGTTTTTTCCAGAAGTGCTGGTGAAGAGATGTGAACCCGTGAGTCTGTTTCACAGATGGGCATCAGCTGCAGGAAAATGTGGAAAATGACACAAAATGTCCACAACACTAAGATCATTTATGTCCTAAAACATGTAACTAGTTAATATCGTTATGTGTCCCATTCTCTTGTATTATATTGAAGCTGCAGTAGTTCGTGCTCATGAGAGATTAATCCGCTCATGATCAGGCATTTGGAGCAGCTTTACACTGAAAGTCAAACTCACACTTGACTGCACTAATGCTGTCGATGCTCGGCTTGCTTCCCACTTGAGGATGGCTCTTTCCCATGGGAAACGTCTCTGACCTCGGGATACAGCGTCCGGGCGGATCCGAAGCTCCGCAAGCCTCTCCGCTGCTCCGCTTGAGCTCCGGGAACGTGAATCTCCTCAACAGCCGGCCGCCGAGAGAGCTCGCGGATCTGTTCCTGGCGTTCCCGGGGGGTTTCCGCTGGGATTTGCTCTTACTGCGCTCCGGGGCCGCCGCTGCCAGAGCGCTTGTTGGTAAACTGCACCTCTTCTGATAATAACGGTCATCAAACCTCCGGACGGGCAGACGTTTCTTAGCTTTCTCAAGCTCTTCTTTGGCGCTTTTGCCGAAAGGAGTTAATAAAATGCCAAGAGGACCCGACGGAGGAGAATCAGGAGTGCAGCTTCTCCATGGTGTTTTGGAGGGCCTCGGCGAGTAAAGCAGGGCAGGCAGGAGATTGTTCGAGCTGTTAGGCAGATGATCTGCATGTTTCCGAGGAGGTTTTGATGCTGAAACACTAGAGAACATGAGGCCTTGTGATGAGAACGCATCACTTTCCCTCTCATATTCCTCAATGGAGTCCATCGACTGGATTCGGTTCCGCAGACCAAGGGATCTTTTCCGGGTTAAACCGACGTGAAGGCGAGTCCCGTCTTCAGGTGGAGCTCTTCTCTCGCTGGGCTCCTCATCTTCATCGATGCTCACGGTGGAAAGTCTTTCAGCCAGCGTGTCGTCATGAATCCTCCTAGAGAGACTCCGGAGCGCCTGTAAACACTCCGTGTGTCCGAGATGCTTCGCCACCTCCACCGCAGAATTTCCCACCTTGTTCTGCCGGTCGATCTGTAGTCCCAGTCTTTTAAAAGCGCGCACCAGGAACTCCACGACGGCTGGACGTCTGGCCACGACGGCATACATGAGTGGCGTATTCCCCCAGGAGTCCGCCGCCTCGGGATCGGCTCCGTTCTCCACCAGGATCTTCACCGCATCCAGGAATCCCATCTCGCAGGCGTAGCTCAGCGCCGTACGCCCGCTCTCGTCCGGCCGGTTCACACTCGCTCCTCTCTGCAAGAGGAGATTCATGAACCTGCTCCTCGCCTGCGAATCCTGGAGGAACACGGCGGAAACCAGAGGCGTCTGCGCTCCTTCCGTCTCGGAGTCGATGATCTTCCCATCCAGAGCGTCTAGGATGAACCTGGCCAGGTGGATCTTGTCGTTGGAGATGGCGTCCAGAAGGATCCTGGTGTCTGTCTTGGAGTCGAGCTTCAGCATGTTTAAGACTCGTTCCTCAGGCAATCGTCTCTCCGTCGCTGATCTCCGCACTCTTTATACTGCTGCGCTGTGGAGTTTCCACGACAACACGAATCTCATTATCACACTTTATTGTTCATAAGTGGATGTGTATTAATGTGCTGATTGTAATAAGGGCTTCTGAGAGCGCCGGCTGAATGATATGAATACATGTGCCAATTACTGCATGTGATTATTGACTGGAAAGGGGGAGGTTTAACTAACTCAAGTCTGCTGATACAGACACCAAATGCTTTCTTCTTATTCATATCTTTGGATAAATGACACATTTGCAGCGTTGTACATCGAACAGCTGGAAGTGCTTTGGGTTTTTTGCACATAATATGTCGCTGCTAGATGACATATATAAGTGAAATTTGAAAATGCTATACATACTCAACAGAGAAGATCATTTACTCTGAACATTTAATGTGCTTTCAGCCACATCTCTATGAAATCAGAGGGATTTCCACACAGTGAACGAGATGCGGCACAAATCTAACGCAAGTTAGCGAAACAGCTGAAAACATCTACTGGTTCCAAACAAAATCAGGCCAAAACGAAGTCTGTTTCTGGAGTTAGAAACAGCTTTCTTGAAAAGTTTGCTCTGGCTGTTAAACACCTCTGAACACCCCTTGGTCGGTGATGATGATGATGTAACAGGTGGGTGTGGCTCTGATGCTCCGCCTTCTTTGTTGTGAAAATCTCCGGTTAATTTCTTCTGTTCAGACGCGAGTAAAAACATGAACACACCAGAGAGCCGTAATTCTTATATTCTATCATGTTTAATACTGTAAAACGGCTTGCTTTAAAACAATCTATTGTATAAAGTGGTATATAAAGCTTCTTAAGATTATTAAATGTTCTTTTAAGAACAGATCACTGAAAGGTTATTTGGGAACCAGTAACGGCTCTTCTATGGCATTCACTTTTGGAAGCTTTATTTATAAGAGTGCAGTGGTTTTCATGAAATGACACTGACAGACAATAAAATAAACATGCAACAGTTTTCATTTAACACCTGGAATAGTTTATTGGTACACATACTATAAAACAGTATTAAAGTAGCAGGATAACAACAGTATTTTTTGAGTATTTTCATTGCTAGAAGTTTGACAAATACGATATATATATATATAAATACAAAAGCACCCACAGCATGGTCCATTGAGCTACAGAAAGACAAACGAATAGAAACGGGTGAAATTCAGAGCGACAGTTCTGCAAAAATAATCTGCTTTTCCCGCAAACTATAATTTAGAGCAAAAGTCTACAAGGAAGTCGCACAACAGAAAACATTCATCTAGTGCAAAAAGCTTCTAAGAAATCAAATGTAGTCTTAAACTACCCGCTATAATATATGTATCTTTATATAAATAACCCCTTATTTTGGCATTTATCATAGTAAAATAATTTAAAGGTCCTACATGACATTTAGTGGCACATTTGTAAGCGATGGAGTTTTAAAGCACTTTGCTTTCACACGAGATATGTGGTCACTGCCAAACACTTGAAAATATGATGCAAAGGAAAAGAAGAAAAGGGAACGAAACCAATAAATGGAAAACCCACGACAACCAATATACATATGATTCCAAAATCCCTTAAGTGCTCGGCAAATACGAGCCGGAATAAACAGTACAATCAATCACCTCTCTTTAAAACAAGTACCGATAGATCAGACCTCCTGAAAGTGAGAGAACACAAACACAAGTGGAACCAAAGTTCAGCGTCGTGTCCGAGGAAAATAAAGAGTTTGTGTTGATGATGCGTCCAAATCCACATGGATCAGAACCTGCCGCTACGAGATTGAGGTTGGATCCGTCACGTACCGAACAGCGAAAGCTAACTCCTTGAGCACCATCTACATCTCAAAGCCTGTTTAAAAAGTGTCACCGCTAAAACAAAAAAACATTTGGGTTAAAATGACGTGTGCGTCTTAAAAACGTACGATAAAAGCTCGGGACAGCAGAAGAACTCGTGTGGATTCCAGACTCTACATTCTTACTGTACTGAGGAAAGCTAGTGCTCTGCTACATAGTCAAAGGTCCTCGACATCCTATCACATATAAAGTGCTCAGGACATTAAACTAGCGCATCGTTCACAGGTATTGTGCTGACGACATTAACTAAACCGTCTGTTAATCAGACTCGTCCGCTGGCCTGGCTCTGCTACGGGTGAGATACGGGTTGAAAAGTTCACTTTTGAGTCGTCGACCCATCATGGCTGCAGCTCTGCTGATGAAGGACGGGCCGCAGTGGACTGTAGAAAAACGTGTGTGACGGGTCTGTCCCACCAGCGCCATCTTCACCGTGGAGGCGGAGCTATGGCACAAGCTGTGGGAGGAGTTAGCTGCTGTGGGTGGGGTCAGAGCTTAGGTAGGGAGAGTGGGTGGGGTCAGAGCTGAGGTAGGGAGAGTGGGCGGGGTCACAGCTGAGGTAGGGAGAGTGGGCGGGGTCAGAGCTGAAGTACAGAGAGTGGGCGGGGTCAGAGCTGAGGTACGGAGAGTGGGTGGGGTCAGAGCTTAGGTAGGGAGAGTGGGTGGGGTCAGAGCTGAGGTAGGGAGAGTGGGCAGGGTTAGAGCTGAGGTAGGGAGAGTGGGCGGGGTTAGAGCTGAGGTAGGGAGAGTGGGTGGGGTCAGAGCTGAGGTAGGGAGAGTGGGCAGGGTTAGAGCTGAGGTAGGGAGAGTGGGCAGGGTTAGAGCTGAGGTAGGGAGAGTGGGCAGGGTTAGAGCTGAGGTAGGGAGAGTGGGCAGGGTTAGAGCTGAGGTAGGGAGAGTGGGCAGGGTTAGAGCTGAGGTAGGGAGAGTGGGCAGGGTTAGAGCTGAGGTAGGGAGAGTGGGTGGGGTCAGAGCTGAGGTAGGGAGAGTGGGTGGGGTCAGAGCTGAGGTAGGGAGAGTGGGCAGGGTTAGAGCTGAGGTAGGGAGAGTGGGCAGGGTTAGAGCTGAGGTAGGGAGAGTGGGCGGGGTTAGAGCTGAGGTAGGGAGAGTGGGTGGGGTCAGAGCTGAGGTAGGGAGAGTGGGCAGGGTTAGAGCTGAGGTAGGGAGAGTGGGCAGGGTCACAGCTGAGGTAGGGAGAGTGGGCGGGGTCAGAACTGAGGTAGAGAGAGTGGGTGGGGTCAGAGCTGAGGTAGGGAGAGTGGGCGGGGTCAGAGCTGAGGTACGGGTGGGGTCAGAGTTCACTTTTGAGTCGTCGACCCATCATGGCTGCAGCTCTGCTGATGAAGGACGGGCCGCAGTGGACTGTAGAAAAACGTGTGACGGGTCTGTCCCACCAGCGCCATCTTCACCGTGGGGGCGGAGCTACGGCACAAGCTGTGGGAGGAGTTAGCTGCTGTGGGCGGGGTCAGAGCTGAGGTAGGGAGAGTGGGCGGGGTCAGAGCTGAGGTAGGGAGAGTGGGTGGGGTCAGAGCTGAGGTACGGAGAGTGGGCGGGGTCAGAGCTGAGGTAGGGAGAGTGGGCGGGGTCAGAGTTGAAGTAGGGAGAGTGGGCGGGGTCAGAGCTGAGGTAGGGAGAGTGGGCGGGGTCAGAGCTGAGGTAGGGAGAGTGGGCGGGGCTATAGATCTACAGACGGCAGGGACTCTCGGGGTGTAAGACAGAAGATGGAGCCCGAGGGACAGACGGATGAAGACGGAGCCCGAGGGACAGACGGATGTCTTCAGCACTCGTGATTTGTGTGGGAGATCGTGAGGGTTTCCTCTGGTCTTCTCAGTGGACTGACGGAGCGTTTACACCACCGTGGCTGGTCTGCGGTCCATGTCCTCCTCCAGCTTCACCATCTTCTGCATGTCTTTGGCCTGGTGAATCACAGCAGACACGCCATCAGATTCACATCCATCCATCCATCCATCCATCCATCCATCCATCCATCCGCCCATCCATCCGCCCATCCATCCGCCCATCCATCCATCCATCCATCCATCCATCCACCCACCCACCCATCCATCCATCCATCCACCCACCCACCCATCCATCCATCCATCCATCCATCCATCCATCCATCCATCCATCCATCCATCCATCCGCCCATCCATCCATCCATCCATCCGCCATCCATCCGCCCATCCATCCATCCATCCATCCATCCATCCATCCATCCATCCATCCATCCATCCATCCGCCCATCCATCCATCCATCCATCCATCCATCCATCCATCCATCCATCCATCCATCCATCCATCCATCCGCCCATCCATCCATCCATCCATCCGCCATCCATCCGCCCATCCATCCATCCATCCATCCGCCCATCCATCCATCCATCCATCCATCCATCCATCCATCCATCCATCCATCCATCCATCCATCCATCCATCCATCCATCCATCCATCCGCCCATCCATCCATCCATCCATCCATTCATCCATTCATCCGCCCATCCATCCATCCATCCATCCATCCATTCATCCACCCATCCATCCATCCATCCATCCATCCATCCATTCATCCACCCATCCATCCATTCATCCACCCATCCATCCATCCATCAATCCATCCATCCATCCATCCGCCCATCCATCCATCCATCCATCCATCCGCCCATCCATCCATCCATCCATTCATCCACCCATCCATCCGCCCATCCATCCATCCATCCATTCATCCACCCATCCATCCATCCATCCATCCATCCATCCATTCATTCATCCAGATCTGTTGTCTAGAATAAAAAAAAATGGTAACACTTTACAATAAGGTTTAACATTTGTTAACATTAGTTAGAAAAATGCTTGTACAGCATTTATTAATCTTAGTTCATGTTAATTTCAACATTTACTAATGAATTATTAAAATCAAAAGTTATATCTGTTAGTTTCATTTAATGGACATGAACTAATGTTAACATGATTATTAAATACTACTGTAACAAAAGTCTTGTTTACTGTTAGGTAATAGTAGTTGTATGTATTAACTAACATTAACTAACATTAACAAGTGGGACTTTGTTATAAAGATGCTGTTCATTCAGACAGTGACTTATTCAGAGCTATATTCAGTAACTAAATTAAAATGATTTTCATGTAAACTTCATGTAAAAATCGATCCCGGGGTCGTAATGAAGAGAACAAAGTCTAAGTAGCTTGGTATATTCTTTTATTATCCAGCTGTTTTATAAAAAGAAACACTTAAAGTTAACACTTTACAATGAGGTCCCATTGGTTAATGCATTAGCTAACCCTAATTAACAATTAGCAATACATTTGTTACAGTATTTATTAATCTTTGTTACCATAAGTTAATAAAAATACAACTGTTAACTGTTAGTTCTTGTTAACTAATGTTAACAAAGTGTTTTAAAGTGTTACCTACAACTATTTGAAAAACTTTCGTCCATCAAATCATTGGATGTGATGTTCCACCACTAACTGAATCATCTGATGACTCGTTCCCTCACCGAATCAATCTAATGACTCTTGATTCACTCACTGAACTGCAGGCCATTCCTTTCATCATGTCCAATTTAAAATGAGAGCTAAATTACTAAAATATTCATTCTTGGAATCAGAATCAGTATTGTTATGTTCTTCATGATTCTGTCACTGACTCGATCGCATGTTGAACGCTCTGATTCTCTGTTCATCGTGGAGTGAATACTGGATGCTGTAGGGAACACTTTCAAACGCTTGTGTTCAGTAACAGCGAGTGACTCACGGTGTGAAATGACTCATGTGGACAGTGATGAGTATCGTTTCATAACACAGGAACAATGGTGTGATGACAGTAAATCATACTTTCAACAGGCTCATCTGAAGTGCTGCAATGACATGATTAGTATACATAACTAATCAACTAACTAGCTCTTTTTATATGTATATATATATATATATATATAGTGTATAGAGAGTCCTGTCTGTGAGAGCAGCATGGGCTTGATTTGATTTGGAGCTCAACGTCCAATCGGCTGCCAGTTGCCTGGCTTCTCTATGATGACTGGCCGAGCTGTCAAATGGGCGGCACCTTACAACAAATGGCCAATTACTTAATGTTTTAACTTCATTTTTATACAATAAAAAAAAAAAGACTTCAGTAAATGCTTCTCCAGTAAATGTATATTGATTTAATTGTGCTAGAAAATAAAGCAGAAAGAGTGAGGAAGAACATGATGTTTTGCGGTGTGTTTTTCTCCGTTTAGTATGTTTAAGAAGCAGTAACCCTTAGTAAGGCAGAAACGAGACTGACAAGAAACTGAAGACAGAGGAAAGCGATGGTGAGCCTACCTGGAGTCTGACTGTTTGCATGATGGGATTTCAAAAGCTGTTCAAAGAAAAGGCAAATCATATTTAAGGCATGGCTTCAGATGTCACACGTACAAAATATGAAAAATGGAGGACAAAATGCAAATCATATGAAATCAAGAGAAGGGTGACCATTCATTCATTTCAGCTAACTGTTGAAAATCTAGCAGGTTTAGCTAGTAAACCCGTCCCGTGTCAGCGACGGCTGAAGGTTTTACCTGCTCGTTGAACTTCTCGAGTTTCTCCAGCTGCTCACGCTGGTTCTTCTGCAGCTGCTCCAGCTCCTTCGCCTGCTTCATGGCCAACTGAGACGGACACATGGAAGAGCATGTCAACATCACGTCAACACCACGCCAACATCACGCCAATGTCACTTCAATGTCACGCCAATGTCACGCCAACGTCACGTCAACATCACGCCAACGTCACTTCAACAGCACGTCAACATCACGTCAACGTCACGCCAATGTCACGTCAATATCGCACCAACGTCACGTCAACACCATGTCAACATCATGTCAATGTCACGCCAACGTCACGTCAATGTCAACGTCAATAACACGTCAACACCACATCAACATCATGTCAATGTCACGCCAACGTCACATCAATGTCACGTCAACACCACGTCAACATCATGTCAATGTCACGCCAACGTCAATGTCACGTCAATGTCAATGTCAATAACACGTCAACACCACATCAACATCATGTCAACGTCACGCCAACATCACTTCAACATCACACAACATCACGTCAACGTCACTTCAACATCACGCTAACGTCACTTCAACAAAATGTCAACATCATGTCAGTCACGCCAACGTCACGTCAATGTCACGTTAATATCACACCAACGTCACATCAACACCACGTCAGTGTCACGCCAACGTCACTTCAACAACATGTCAGCGTCACGTCAACATCACGCCAACGTCACGTCAACACGTCAACATCATGTCAATGTCACGTCAACATCATGTCAATGTCATGCCAACGTCACGTCACATCAATGTCACGTTAACATCATGTCAATGTCACGCCAATGTCACGTCAATATCACACCAACGTCACTTCAACATCACGTCAACATCATGTCAATGTCACGCCAACGTCACGTCAATGTCAACGTCAATAACACGTCAACACCACATCAACATCATGTCAATGTCACACCAAAGTCACGTCAATGTCACGTCAACATCATGTCAATGTCACGCCAACGTCACGTCAATGTCAACGTCAATAACACATCAACATCATGTCAACGTCACGCCAACATCACTTCAACATCACACAACGTCACGTCAACGTCACTTCAACATCACGCTAACGTCACTTCAACAAAATGTCAACATCATGTCAGTCACGCCAACGTCACGCCAACGTCACGTCAATATCACACCAACGTCACGTCAACACCACGTCAATGTCACTTCAACAACACGTCAGCGTCACGTCAACATCACGCCAACGTCACGTCAACACGGCAACATCATGTCAATGTCACGTCAACGTCACGCCAACGTCCCGTCAACACCACGTCAACGTCATGTCACATCAATGTCACGTTAACATCATGTCAATGTCATGCCAACGTCACGTCACATCAATGTTACGTCAACATCATGTCAATGTCACGCCAACGTCACGTCAATGTCACACCAACGTCACTTCAACGACACGTCAACATCATTTCAATGTCACGCCAACATCACTTCAACAACACGTCAACATCATGTCAATGTCACGCCAACATCACGTCAATGTCAACGTCAATAACACGTCAACGTCACTTCAACAACACGTCAATGTCACGCCCACGTCACATCAATGTCAGGTCACTGTCACGTCAATGTCAACAAGATATTATATACAAAACTAAAAAATAAACAAAACAAGAAGCAGGACTGTGTGGAAGCTTGTTTCCGCCACAGAATAAAAAATAAAAAAGGTAATCGCAACTTTTGATCTCAGAATTTTGACTTTCAAGTTTATATTTAACAATTCTGATTTTCTTTAGAACAGTGAGATATAAACTCACAAATTCAAGAAATTTGTTTTAGAATTTTTAGATAAAAAGTCACAATTTCCCATTTTATAGTTTATTTTGTGGTGGAAACAAGCTCCCATATGGCTGATAATCTATTACATAAGCCTGACTCTACTGTGTTGTGTAGAGCTGCTGCACAGCTGAATCTGAGTTTGTCTAATATCTAATGAAGTTTGATCACTGATTCTGTTTATCACTGAAGCTGCTGTGAAACGATCTGTACTGTATAAAGCGCTGTAGAAATAAAGCTGACTCGACTTCTGAAATGCATCATTTTAGTCTCAGACTCTTAAAATGAAAATAAATAACATCACTGCAGAAAATCAGAACAATCTGAAGAAACAGGCTTCAAAAACTTTTCCAAGTAACTGAAGCCTGATTCTTTCTCATGTTTTCTCTCATGATAATAATCATACAGCCCTAAAGCTGCATCAACTTCTCAAAACTCCATTTATAGCCCCAACGAAACAAAGAAAGTCCGATATTAAAGATCATCAACCAACCCGTTTTCTCTCCTCGAGGAACTTTTTGGTGTTGCTGCTGTTCAGCTCCCGAACTCTCCTGCACACACACACACACACACACACACACACACACAGGTCAGATCTGCGAGCGTCAGAGGTCCATCATGGTGTTCTGTGGACCCGCACCTCTCGCGCTCAGCCTTGTTCTTGATGCTCTTGTCCTGGCTGATGGCTTTGCTGTTCTCCATGGACGTCTTCGCCTGGTTTCCCTTCATCTCTTTGCTTTGCCTGTCAATCAAACAAAACATTTTCAAAACAAGATCACGGTTCATGTTATGAAACATCATCGAGAGCCAAGGCCTTTCTCATGGAGATCCTGCTGCAGAACAAACGGAGAACGGGTTCACGCCGAGGGGAATTATCAGCATAATTAGTAAAGACACTCGAGTTCAATAGAAACTCGCTCTCTAAAGACGCCCTCCTGAACTCAAAGAGACTCATGCAACATTAATGTCTGTTAATTATGGCAGTATCTCCATCATAAAGAGGATAATACGGGCCCTGATAAAAATATTCATGACGGTACGAGCGTGGCGTGTTAATCAGATGCGAGTCATTAGCATACTACGCTTTACTGTAGACCTGAGTACGGTTCACTATTCAGAACAGGGTGTGAATCTTTAGGTTGATTTGATTCACGATTCATAGGTTTCGCAAATTCAGAACATTTTGATCTGATTCATAATGAGAC
>CM040832.1:38004465-38006965 GCA_022828995.1 Vimba vimba
GGAGGAGAAGTTTATCAGAGAGAGGAGGAGGAGCTTATCAGAGAGAGGAGGAGGAGACTATTAGAGAGAGGAGGAGGAGCTTATCAGAGAGAGGAGGAGCTTATCAGAGAGAGGAGGAGGAGCTTATCAGAGAGAGGAGGAGGAGAAGTTTATCAGAGAGAGGAGGAGGAGCTTATCAGAGAGAGGAGGAGGAGGAGTCTATCAGAGAGAGGAGGAGGAGCTTATCAGAGAGAGGAGGAGGAGCTTATCAGAGAGAGGAGGAGGAGTTTATCAGAGAGAGAGGAGGAGGAGCTTATCAGAGAGAGGAGGAGCTTATCAGAGAGAGGAGGAGGAGGAGGAGTTTATCAGAGAGAGGAGGAGGAGGAGTTTATCAGAGAGAGGAGGAGGAGCTTATCAGAGAGAGGAGGAGGAGTTTATCAGAGAGAGGAGGAGGAGCTTATCAGAGAGAGGAGGAGTTTATCAGAGAGAGGAAGAGGAGCTTATCAGAGAGAGGAGGAGCTTATCAGAGCGATGAGGAGGAGGAGCTTATCAGAGAGAGGAGGAGCTTATCAGAGAGAGGAGGAGGAGGAGTTTATCAGAGAGAGGAGGAGGAGCTTATCAGAGAGAGGAGGAGGAGGAGTTTATCAGAGAGAGGAGGAGGAGCTTATCAGAGTGAGGAGGTGCTTATCAGAGAGAGGAGGAGCTTATCAGAGAGAAGAGGAGGAGTTTATCAGAGAGAGGAGGAGGAGGAGGAGTTTATCAGAGAGAGGAGGAGGAGCTTATCAGAGAGAGGAGAAGCTTATCAGAGAGAGGAGGAGGAGCTTATCAGAGAGAGGAGGAGCTTATCAGAGAGAGGAGGAGGAGCTTATCAAAGAGAGGAGGAGCTTATCAGAGAGAGGAGGAGGAGCTTATCAGAGAGAGGAGGAGGAGCTTATCAAAGAGAGGAGCTTATCAGAGAGAGAAGGAGGAGGAGCTTATCAGAGAGAGGAGGAGGAGCTTATCAGAGAGAGGGGAGGAGCTTATCAGAGAGAGGAGTTAATCAGAGAGAGGAGGAGTTTATCAGTGAGAGGGGAGGAGCTTATCAGAGAGAGGGGAGGAGCTTATCAGAGGAGGAGGAGCTTATCAGAGAGAGAAGGAGGAGCTTATCAGAGAGAGGAGGAGGAGTTTATCAGAGAGAGGAGGAGGAGCTTATCAGAGAGAGGTGGAGTAGGAGCTTATCAGAGAGAGAAGGAGGAGGAGTTTATCAGAGAGAGGAGGAGGAGCTTATCAGAGAGAGGAGTAGGAGTTTATCAAAGAGAGGGGGAGCTTATCAGAGAGAGGAGGAGGAGCTTATCAGAGAGAGGAGGAGTTTATCAGAGAGGGGGAGGAGCTTATCAGAGAGAGGAGGAGTTAATCAGAGAGAGGAGGAGTTTATCAGTGAGAGGAAGAGTTTATCAGAACCATTTTCTCTCAGAGAGGAAGTGATGCAATGATGTCTGGAACACGGACCTTAGTGTGTCGTTTCTTTAGCGTGTTCAGCTCCTTCTGCTGCTTCTTCATCAGTTTAATGAAGGTCTAGAAAGAGATTCATGGCATTGAAACGACAGAAACAACTAGAAAACATCTAAAAAATACAGTGAGAAACAGCAGCATTCCGGCAGAGTAAAGAGAAAAATGGGAATCAGTGAATTGTTCATGGAACGTTTTTTAAATGCTGCTACTTTTTTCAGAACATTTAAAAGTAACGTTACCATCATGTTTGAAGAATGATACAATGGAATGTTTCCTTAATGATCACATTGAAGGGGGTGGATTGGAATCCACTGCTGCTTCAATGTATATGTAATGAGTGATTATAATCAAGGTATTAATCAATATTTTTCCTTCTAAATATCAAATGAGTTGAATTTGATCTCTCTGGAGATTTTACTTTGTTATAGAAGTTACCAGTGTGATTACTGAAATATTCTTTAATGTCTGTATTTGATATTTGAATGCAGTAAAATTGCTTGCCTATTTATCCCAGCTTCCAGAAAAGAAATGAGGACTTGTTTTGTGTTTGAGAAAGGTCTTCAACATGTTAAAACACACAGGGGTCATTGAAGTCTATAGTTTAAGGGACCATTTCTCAGTTAAAGCCTATAGTTTCCATTTAGACTAAAGTTTCCTATCCTTGAGAGAAAGAACTTGTTATCTTGATGTTTTGAGACTAGACTCCTGTTTATAGTTAGAGCCTGGCCAAATCCAACCTTGGAAAAGATGTGTGTCGGTGAGTGTGTTAGTCTTCTTGGTTACAGGTTAAGGAACCACTGGCATTATTGGAGATCGACTGAGTTGTTGTTCGAGACATGCTGGCGCCCAGCGACCCAAATCTGCGACCTGGAAGGTCACGACGTGCCTGACTTCAGGGTCTGAGTGTCAGCGGCATAATCAATGGAGATATGCTTCAGTCTATCTGTATATGTGTGGAAAATTACTATGTTTATCAATTTCTTGGCCAATCAGAATCATTCGACCTGTTTGCAATGACGTAGCTTAGACC
>CM040832.1:38011965-38014465 GCA_022828995.1 Vimba vimba
AAAAGGTATCTTTTCCATGTTAATCAGAGTTTTTGTCCTAACCATTCTTCCATAGATTCTATTTTAGAAACGGTTTCTATCTCTGCGATGTCGCTCCTGGAACAACAACAGAAAGTATGATAATCTGAGGTATTGTTTATGTGCTTTATGTAATATTAAAAGCATCTGTGTGAGTTTGAATATCATTTATATCACTTTTATAGCCGTACTGAAAGCAACAACTCACCTCAGATCTTCAAAATAAATAAAAGTGAACAAGAACGTTCAAACTGTCAACTCATTGTTAACAGACAAGTGTATTTTATGACGTTTGTTTCAGTTACTCAGTATGTATTTTTAATAATGTTAAAATGGTGTAATATTCATGAATTTGATTATGTACTTATCCATTTTTTTGGGAGCTTGCCAAGAGAGCCCGCGTCCCATTGTCACGTCTGGTGTGGACAGACAAATTGTTTGTCGCTGGAATCTTATCGCATCGCGTCTGGTTAGGATACGGTGTCAGACGATCGTCGCCCACGCACCACCCAGGACTCCTGTGCCAGTGATGTCGCTCTTCTCCATCGGTCGTCCCCTACGCCACCTCGACTCCTCCTTCAACTCGACTCCTCCCTCCCTCGACTCCTCCATTCCTCGACTCCTCCATCCCTCAACTCCTCCATTCCTCGACTCCTCCCTCACTCAACTCGACTCCTCCCTCGACTCCTCCATTCCTCGACTCCTCCCTCACTCAACTAGACTCCTCCCTCCCTCAACTCGACTCCTCTCTCCCTCGACTCCTCCCTCAACTCGACTCCTCCCTCCCTCGACTCCTCCCTCAACTCGACTCCTCCCTCCCTCGACTCCTCCCCCTTGACTCCTCCCTCCCTCAACTCCTCCTCCTTGACTCCTCCCTCAACTCCTCCCTCCCCGACTCCTCCCTCAACTCGACTGTCAGCACAGTGTCAGACGATCGTCACCTATGCATCGCCCAGGACTCCTGTGCCAGTGATGTCGCTCTTCTCCATCGGTCGTCCCCTACGCCACCTCGACTCCTCCTTCAACTCGACTCCTCCCTCCCTCGACTCCTCCATTCCTCGACTCCTCCATCCCTCAACTCCTCCATTCCTCGACTCCTCCCTCACTCAACTCGACTCCTCCCTCGACTCCTCCATTCCTCGACTCCTCCCTCACTCAACTAGACTCCTCCCTCCCTCAACTCGACTCCTCTCTCCCTCGACTCCTCCCTCAACTCGACTCCTCCCTCCCTCGACTCCTCCCTCAACTCGACTCCTCCCTCCCTCGACTCCTCCCCCTTGACTCCTCCCTCCCTCAACTCCTCCTCCTTGACTCCTCCCTCAACTCCTCCCTCCCCGACTCCTCCCTCAACTCGACTGTCAGCACAGTGTCAGACGATCGTCACCTATGCATCGCCCAGGACTCCTGTGCCAGTGATGTTGCTCTTCTCCATCGGTTGTCCCCTACACCACCTCGACTCCTCCCTCCCTCAACTCCTCCCCCTTGACTCCTCCCTTCCTCGACTCCTCCCTCACTCAACTCGACTCCTCCCTCCCCCGACTCCTCCCCCTCAACTCGACTCCTCCCCCTTGACTCCTCCATCCCTTTTGTCTCTAAGCTCTGGGTCTGTTCCGTCGGACGCCCTTCATCATCGCCAGGGTCTCATTGTCTGTATTGAACCAACCCCTCATCATCTCCTGTCTTCCCTGTGTCTTCACCTCCGCCGCCTCCTCCATCCCTCCCTCACCTCTGCGTTCTGTCAGTTATCTGGACTTATTCATCTTTAGTTTCACTTTCATGGACTTTCAGTCTGTTTTCATTCATCACATCATGTGTTCCTTTGTTTGATTTTTCCCACCACACTTCAGTTGTCATGGTCACTCATCTGATCATCACATCTGTTCGTCATCTCCTCATTATCACTGTCTATTTAAGTTCCTCACCTTCACTCTCTTTGCATGTTACACACGCTGTTACTTTCTCTTCGTCGTTGTGGATTACCTGAGTGCTTTCATTAAAGAACAATTTTGTTTATGGAAACCTTTTGGAACTCTCCTCCGTCTTCATCTTCATCCATGTGAGAGTGTGTGTGATTGTGTGTGCGAGAGCGAGAGGGTGTGTGAGTGTGTCTGTGTGAGAGTGAGTGTGTGTGTGTGTGTGTGTGTGATTGTGTGTGCGAGAGCGAGAGGGTGTGTGAGTGTGTCTGTGTGAGAGTGAGTGTGTGTGTGTGTGTGTGTGTGAGTGGGTGGGTGGGTGTGTGTGAGTGTGTGTGGCACTGCGGCAGTGCTGATTTATGGTCTGTGTCTGTGGTGTCAGTGTCACGGCCGAGAGACTCCAACAACATCCTGCAGCATCAGCACAACGACTGCTCATTACCTGTGTGTGTGTGTGTGTGTGTGTGTGTGACAGAGAGAGAGAGTGTGTGTGTGTGAGAGAGAGAGAGAGAGAGAGAGAGAGAGAGAGTGTGTGTGAGTGTGTGAGAGAGAGAGAGAGAGAGAGAGAG
>CM040832.1:38016965-38024465 GCA_022828995.1 Vimba vimba
GTAGAAATAGCGTAATGACATAGAAATAGCGTAATGACTTTGAAATAGCGTAATGATGTAATGACTTTGAAATAGCAAAATTACGTTAAAATAGCATAATGAACGTAGAAATAGTGTAATGATGTAGAAATAGCGTAATGACATAGAAATAGCGTAATGACGTAGAAATAGCGTAATGATGTAATGACTTTGAAATAGCATAATGACGTTGAAATAGCGTAATGAAGTAGAAATAGCGTAATGATGTAGAAATAGTGTAATGAACATAGAAATAGCGTAATGAACGTAGAAATAGTGTAATGATGTAGAAATAGCGTAATGACGTTGAAATAGCGCAATGACGTAGAAATAACGTAATGACGTAATGACTTTGAAATAGCGTAATGACTTTGAAATAGCATAATGACGTTAAAATAGCGTAATGATGTAGAAATAGCGTAATGACAGAAATAGCGTAATGACATAGAAATAGCGTAATGATGTAATGACTTTGAAATAGCAAAATTACGTTAAAATAGCATAATGACGTTGAAATAACGTAATGACGTAATGACTTTGAAATAGCAAAATGACGTTAAAATAGCGTAATGAACGTTGAAATAGCATAATGAATGTAGAAATAGTGTAATGATGTAGAAATAGCGTAATGACGTTAAAATAGCATAATGACGTTGAAATAGCGTAATGACGTAGAAATAGCGTAATGACGCAGAAATAGCGTAATGATGTAGCGTAATGACGTAGAAATAGCGTAATGACGTTGAAATAGCGTAATGACATTAAAATAGCATAATGAAGTTGAAATAGCGTAATGACGTAGAAATAGCGTAATGACGTAGAAATAGTGTAATTACGTAGAAATAGCGTAATGACGTAGAAATAGCATAATGACGTTAAAATAGCATAATGACGTAGAAATAGCGTAATGACGTTGAAATAGCGTAATGACGTTAAAATAGCATAATGAAGTTGAAATAGCGTAATGACGTTAAAATAGCGTAATGACGTAGAAATAGCGTAATGAAGTTGAAATAGCATAATGATGTTGAAATAGTGTAATGACGTAGAAATAGAGTAATGACGTTGAAATAGCGTAGACGTAGAAATAGCGTAATGACGTTAAAATATAATGAAGTTGAAATAGCGTAATGACGTAGAAATAGCGTAATGACGTTGAAATAGTGTAATGACGTAGAAATAGCGTAATGACGTAGAAATAGCATAATGACGTTGAAATAGCGTAATGACGTTGAAATAGCGTAGACGTAGAAATAGCGTAATGACGTAGTGTAATGACATTGAAATAGCGAAATAGCTAATGACGTTGAAATAGCGTAATGACGTAGAAATAGCGTAATGATGTAGAAATAGCATCATGACGTTGAAATAGCGTAATGACGTAGAAAGAGCGTAATGACGTAGAAAAAGCATAATGACGTATAAATAGCATAGAAATAGCGTAATGAAGTTGAAATAGTGTAATGACAGAAATAGCGTAATGACAAAGATTTAGCGTAATGACGTAGCGTAATGATGTAGAAATAGCGTAATGACGTAGAAATAGCATAGAAATAGAAATAGCGTAATGACGTAGAAATAGCGTAATGACGAAGAAATAGCGTAATGATGTAGAAATAGCGTAATGATGTAGAAATAGCATCATGACGTTGAAATAGCGTAATGACGTACAAAGAGCGTAATGACGTAGAAATAGCGTAATGACGTATAAATAGCATAGAAATAGCGTAATTAAGTTGAAATAGCGTAATGACGTACAAAGAGCGTAATGACGTAGAAAGAGCGTAATGACGTAGAAATAGCATAGAAATAGCGTAATGAAGTTGAAATAGTGTAATGACATAGAAATAGCGTAATGACGTAGAAATAGCGTAATGACGTAGCGTAATGATGTAGAAATAGCGTAATGACGTAGAAATAGCGTAATGACGTAGCGTAATGATGTAGAAATAGCGTAATGACGTAGAAATAGCATAATGATGTAGAAATAGCATCATGACGTTGAAATAGTGTAATGACGTACAAAGAGCGCAATGACGTAGAAATAGCGTAATGAGGTATAAATAGCATAGAAATAGCGTAATGAAGTTGAAATAGCGTAATGACAGAAATAGCGTAATGACGTACAAATAGTGTAATGCCGTAGCGTAATGATGTAGAAATAGCGTAATGACGTAGAAATAGCATAGAAATAGAAATAGCGTAATGACGTAGAAATAGCGTAATGACGTAGAAATAGCGTGATGTAGAAATAGCATCATGACGTTGAAATAGCGTAATGACGTAGAAATAGCGTAATGACGTAGAAATAGCATAGAAATAGCGTAATGAAGTTGAAATAGTGTAACGACATAGAAATAGCGTAATGACGTAGAAATAGCGTATTGACGTAGCGTAATGATGTAGAAATAGCGTAATGACGTAGAAATAGTGTAATGACGTAGCGTAATGATGTAGAAATAGCGTAATGACGTAGAAATAGTGTAATGACGTAGCGTAATGATGTAGAAATAGCGTAACGACGTAGAAATAGCATAATGATGTAGAAATAGCATCATGACGTTGAAATAGCGTAATGACGTAGAAAGAGCGTAATGACGTAGAAATAGCGTATTGACGTAGCGTAATGATGTAGAAATAGCGTAATGACGTAGAAATAGTGTAATGACGTAGCGTAATGATGTAGAAATAGCGTAACGACGTAGAAATAGCAATGATGTAGAAATAGCATCATGACGTTGAAATAGCGTAATGACGTAGAAAGAGCGTAATGACGTATAAATAGCATAGAAATAGCGTAATGAAGTTGAAATAGCGTAATGACATAGAAATAGCGTAATGACGTAGAAATAGCGTAATGACGTAGCGTAATGATGTAGAAATAGCGTAATGACGTAGAAATAGCGTAATGACGTAGCGTAATGATGTAGAAATAGCATAGAAATAGAAATAGTGTAATGACGTAGAAATAGCGTAATGATGTAGAAATAGCGTAATGACGCGTGACGAGCTGTTCTCCTGTTGAATAAAGTGTGGTATAAACGAGTGTCTCGTCCTCCTATAATCCTCCTCTTCTGTGTGTGTGGAGTGGAGCAGGACGACGGCCCTCCAGTGCTGCTTCAGACTCTCACACACACACGACTGGTTTTGGGCATTTTTACTGTGTGATCAATATAAGCAGCGGCACAACGGCTCATATGATCATTATCTCCAAATTATGACCAGAAATGCATCAATATTAAGTCTGCTGTTTAAAACAAATAAAGATGTAGGAGAATAGTTATTATGTGCAGACATCAGGAAACTCTGTATATTCGTGCAGTGAGCGCATGTCAAAAATATATTCTGATTTGAAGCTTGTGACATATAAACACACACATCAACCCGATCACATGTTTAGTGTTCATGTAAACACTACAATCAGACTCATCAATCAGAATCAATTCAGTCCGACTGAAACAGAAGCTGTGCATGTAAACACAGTGACTGACAGGAGAGAGAGTCTTTCTGACTCCTTCACTCAGAGCTGCGCCTCTAGGCCAGATATTAATTATTTTTTGATTAATTGCTCAAAAGAAGATTAATGATCCGAGCTCTTTCCATTACACAATCTCTCTCACACTCACACACACACACACACTGGTACTAACGGGACATTAAGGCGCTGTGATGCTGACACTCATAATCCCACACGAGTGTTCGGCCTCAGGCTGGATTTCTCCATGAGGATCTCTGCGCGAGGGCCGATATTAGCGAGCGCTCATTTGCGCTAATGTTGCTAACGCCGCCGGCTGCAGCTAATGCGATGTGACAGTTTAATTGATGATCTGCAGCGGGAAACACACACTCACCCGCATGCGCCGTTGTACTCGAACTTGCCCTGGTTCAGCTGCATGCCCAGATCTGCAACACAGGAGAAATGCATCACAAGCATGTGTGTGTGTGTGTGTGTGTGTGTGTGTGTGTGTGTGTGTGTGTGTGTGCTGCATTACAGAGGGAAACACTGCGTTTCTTAGACTTGATATTTTTATTTTGATCTTGTTATTAATTAAAGTCACCATGAAATCAAAATGGAATATTCCTGTATTCATTATCATTATTGTGTCTTGAATCAGAATAAGTTCCTCTTCAGCATCTCTTCTCTTCTCTGATGATGAGGGCGGGGCAACCTGTCACTCACATGAGATCAGCCAATAGCAAACCACAACCATCCAATCATCCAATCAATTCTCCACAGACGCAATCAAGCCCCGCCCACATGTGTTCTCGTTCCAGAAGCGTTTCTCACAATAGAGAAGAAAAGACTAGAGCAACTTCTGTTTCATGATGACTTTAAATCATAAGCTTGCAGGTTTCAGTCAGTCAGTGTTATGCCTATACAGTCAAACCAAAAATTATTCAGACACCAGATATAATTTTTGATATTGTTTCACTAGTGTGATCAGGACACTATAGTTCATTTCTGTAAGTGAGGAGAGCAGAATAAAGTAAACTGTGACATATTATACCCAAATATTCTTCATTCAGAGACTACCAGTGACATTAATAAACATTTGGGAGCAAAAATGATTCGGACACTTTGACCTGATCAAGTGTTTTGTCTTTAATTGCTAATGCTCTTTTTACACACAGACTGAACAACATGAAGCATTGCTTGGTGATTGGTTGAGCTAAACTGGTATTATCTAATTGTGTAGTTAAATTTAACAGCTGACAGATATTCAACATAATTCATGTGTGAGACAGTCTAACAGAAGGACGGACAAAACCAGTCAAATATCAGCTGAGTTCATAACTCTGAGTTCTGCTCATATTTTATCACCATCTTCTAAACTATAGTGAATAAACTGTGATAATGTGAGAAATGTTGAAGATGTCTGAATACATTTTGGTTTGACTGTACATGCACATTATAAAAGCACTATAATCCAATATAAATTAAAAATGTTCTGTTGGCACACCTGTGACGAGTTCTGTAACGCTGGGAATTATGAACAGTCACTGTTGTAAAAAACATGAGTTTATCTGTGCAAAACCTGTGATGATGCGAGAGTGATTGCCAGGGTGAACCTGACGTGATGCTGAGTTTTAAAACACACAGTCTAGTTGGATATTATATTTAATATTAGTTTATGTCCATCAGAAGATGTGGTGTACCGGGAGTCTGGTAGTTGAGAGACACCATCTGGCATCCGGCGTTCCAGAAGATCTGAGGCATGTAATTGCTGGAGTCCACGCGTCCTCCTTTAGGATAGATGCGGCTCATCTGACGCTTGTTGTAGCTGCGCGTCTGCGCTCAGGAAAACACACTCTCTCACAGACACACACACACACACACACACACACACACACACACACACCGGGGTATTTTTAACCGGGACAGCAGGAGAAGCTTCCCCGAGGAAACACGAGGATCACGGCAGAACGAGCTTCTTTAAAACAGTTCAAACGTGCGTTTAGCCCGACGGGACGGACCTCAGGGGGAAACACACGCACACACACGCGCGCGCACACACACACACACACACGCGCGCACACATACACACATCTACAGGAAATCGGGTAATCCACTCATTATTAGAAGATATTAGTTATCAAGACACACACACACACACTCTCACACACACACACACTCACACACTCACTCACTCACTCACTCACATACTCTCACAAACACACACACACTCAAAAACACACACAAAAACACACAAAAACACTCAAAAACACACAAACACATTTACACATACTCTCTCTCTCTCTCTCTCTCTCACTCACTCACTCACTCACTCACTCACTCACTCACTCACTCACTCACTCACTCACTCACTCACTCACTCACTCACTCACTCACTCACTCACTCACTCACTCAAAAACACACTTACACATACTCTCTCTCTCTCTCTCTCTCTCTCTCACTCACACACACACACACACACACACAGTGTGTTGAAGGATACTTCACAAACTCGATGGCGTTGGTCTTCAGGTACCCCAGACCCACAGACTCGTTGAAGGACGACATGTTGTGATGGATGTTTCTCTCTGAGTGAAGCATAAACACACAGGCATTAAAACATGATTCTGAACACAGATCACGAGTTCCTGTCAAACATACATGTGTCACACACACACACACACACACACACACACACACACACACACACACACACACGCACGCACGATAAACTGTGTCTTATGCGTGTTAATCTGAGTTCTTTCCTGACCAGCACACCTGTGTTTCCTACAGCGGGTCATGGCGCTTGCAACACCAACATCACGGGTTCGATTCCCAGAGAAAGCAAGAAACGACTCTAATGTAAAGCAGTGAGCCGAACGCATTCCTGTGAACCACAGTGAGGGATTCTGGGACGGTTTCTTCACGTGGCGTCTGACAGCTCATCATGTGTGTTCGTATTATCTTAAAGAGTTTAAGTTGAGTTTGTGTAACTTTAATAGCCATAATGATAATTTACCTCAGATCTTAAACGTAAATGAAACAGGAACGTCCAAACTGTGAAGAAACACGAGTTTATGACAAAGTTACTGAGTGTGTTTTTTTTTTTTTCATTTTTGAAAAGTGTAAGGTTTCATTTTTATTAGTTTGTGTAAATGATGATCGACATGCAAAACTGTCAATGTTATTCTTATTTGTATCATTAGAAGCACAAGTTGTAATTGCTGCCAAACGTGATGATTATGTCTGTTTAACTGAATACCTGACGATAATAACGAACCACATATTAATATTACAGCTGTTTATTACACGGCTCTGTGGAATGCTTGATTCTGATTGGTCGATTGCTCCATCCGGTATATTATTCCCTGATAACAACAGAACACAGAAACACCAGCTCTTCCGGGTCACTGAAGTCATCAGCGCTACACACTCGCAAGGAACGGGTTTTCTTTGTGGAAGTTTTGCATTTGGTGAGCTAATAAAATATTAAAACTCAGTCAAATCAATATTTTGCGTACAGTTATTTAATTATGCCATCCAGCATCGTGGACTCGCTCTCTCAAACAAACACTGCGGCGGCCATTTCGTGTCTATTGTTTTGTATACTGTTGGATTATAAGATACAAACAGGTATGACTGTAAAACAGTTTAATCTGAAATCAATATCTCTGATCCATATCCATAGTGGCACACCTGAAAATAGATGCAATTTATTAAGTCTTAATAAAAATGTTTTTCTAAACGTGGCCTATTTTTTACTTACAATATTTGTTCATTTAAAATTTAATTTAATTTTTAAATTATTATCGTTAAAAAAATATCTGCCGACATTTGGACTGCCAACCAATCCGCAAACAGCGCTGACTTTGTGCTGTTGAGACTCTCACAGCCTCATGAGGAGAAATGGAAACAAAAGCGCGCAGTTCACACAAAGAAACTTAACATACAGCGGTAAAAATTAATGTGTAGTTTTTACAGTGGTGGAGGAAGTACTGAATCTCAGTACTTAAGTAAAAGTACAAAT
>CM040832.1:38026965-38036965 GCA_022828995.1 Vimba vimba
AGCCCTGGAACTTGACGGGCTGAGCGTAGTTCACCATGGCCGACAGATACGGGTGGATGTTAGTCGTCGCTCCTTCATATTTATACGAGGCGATGAGCTGTTGTTCAGCATCTGCATCTTCAGCCGCTTCTACAGCCTGAACACACACACACACACACACACACATCTCTGCAGTTATGACCGGCATCATCATCCACACGTCTGAGATTACATTCAATTACAATTTTGATTCATTTTGATTCATTACTGATTCAGATACAGAACATATACAGGACTGTCAGTCGCTACATTTCTGTAATATTACAGCTTACAGTTTGAAGTTTCACGTAAGGTTTTTATAGCAAAGTTATAATACTAACTTTTTAATTACATTCTTATGTTTCTACTCTAATTAGTTGTAATATAAACATTAAAATGGTGACGGATTTATTCAAACACACATTAAACACTGAAGGACAGATCTAGTAAAATATAATGCACATGTGATCTAGTGCATGTGTGTGTCAGAAGCTCCTCTCTAGAGTTATTCTGTAGAGTTTGTTCACTGAAAGGCTTTTCTGAGGTAAATGTGACGTTACGTGACATCATTGTTCTCCCGCTGTTTTAGTGACGGGTGAAACGCTGATTGATGGATTACATGAGACATGATTGATTTCAGGAAGTTGTTCTGAATCTTTCAACTTTCCTTCTGATGTTCATTGATGTTTATTTGCTGCTGTAACTAGTAGTAAAGAGGAAGAGATGATCGGTTCATCTGTCACACACATTAAACACACACACACACACACACATTTACTGACTGAATTTACTGATGAAACACAGGATTTGAAACGGAGACTTTGTTTCATATCAAAAGTATCAAAAATTACTGTGATGACTAGCGTGTGATTCAGACTAGCGTGTGTTTCAGACTAGCGTGTTTCAGACTAGCGTGTGATTCAGACTAGCGCGTTTTAGACTAGCGTGTTTCAGACACGCATGTTTCAGACTAGCGTGTGATGCAGACTAGCGTGTGATTCAGACTAGCGTGTGATTCAGACTAGCGTGTTTCAGACTAGCGTGCTATTCAGACACGCATATTTCAGACTAGCGTGTGATGCAGACTTGCGTGTGTTTCAGACTAGCGTGTTTCAGACTAGCGTGTGTTTCAGACTAGCGTGTGATGCAGACTAGTGTGCGTTTCAGACACGTGTGTGTTTCAGACTAGCGTGTGTTTCAGACTAGCATGTTTCAGACTAGCGTGTGATGCAGACTAGCGTGCGTTTCAGACTAGCGTGATGCAGACTAGCGTGCGTTTCAGACTAGTGTGTGATTCAGACACGTGTGTGATTCAGACTAGCGTGTTTCAGACCGATCAAACGTGTTCAGCGCCGCACCTTCTTCTTGTTGTCGATGTCGGAAGCTTCAGACATGTCGGTGACGTCAGTGATTTCTGAGATCTCGGTAATGTCGTCCTCCGTGATCTGAAACACAGAGATGATGTAAGAGTATGGAAGGCAACATGGGTCATAATTCGCCATTAACAAAACATCGTATTTTGCGGCGTTTTAGACGAAAAGACACCGCAAAATACGAATTCTGTAGTACAAGTGGCGTAACTTATGATGTTTTCACCACAGAACAGACAAGCTACTGTAGCTCAACACACTTCAATACTGTGGTGATTTTAATGGTGGTTCTGCGGTGAAAACACCGTAAGTTACGCCGCTCCGGATCCGCCGATGAACTTGTCCTGATCCACTCACCTTCTTCCTGATGCTGTTGTCCCGTCCCTCGGGATCGCTGGGATCCTCCGACAGTGTCTGAGAGATGATGGGCTTCACGTCTGAGTTCAGCTCTTTACCATCCAGCGCTAGAGAGAGAGAAAGAGAGAGATTAATCAATCATGATTAATGTGTGTGTGAGTCTGTATGTGTGTGGGTGTGTGTTTACCGCTGTCCAGATCTTCATCATTCTCATCTTCTCCTGCTTGTATGCTCATCTCTCCAGCCTCCATGTGCTTCTTAAACGACTCCAGCTGCTCTGTAACACACAATAATCAGTCACATAATCATTCATGAGTCACATGATCATTCATGACAGTCACATGATCATTCATGACAGTCACATGATCATTCTTGACAGTCACATGATCATTCATGACAGTCACATGCATCAGCTTCAACAATAGGCTTGTTTGAGATGCGCATCATGTAGCGGAGAGTAGGCGCTGCAGTGAGAGGAGGAGTGGAAACAGTGCAGCAAGACGGACAGATCACTGAACTCTCTCTTCTCCCAGTGGATCTGACACCTGCGAGATCAGGTGGATATCGCGGGACTCACGCTCGTGCACGGTGTTCTGTTGCTTTTATATGAAAATAAATATAATGAACAAGACACCTAGGGCCCTATTTTAACGATCTAAGCGCATTGTCTAAAGCGCACTTAGGGCGTCCGAATCCACTTTTGCTAGTTTAACGATGGGAAAAATGGTCGGCGCTCCCGGCGCATGGTCGAAAAGGGTTGTCCCTATTCTCTTAATGAGTCATGGGTGTGTTTTGGGATTTACGTGCGTTAAACCAATCAGGGTCTCATCTCCCATTTCCTTTAAATGCCAGTTGCGCTCACGCCATGGCGGATTCGCTATTTACATGACGGACTTTGATAGTGGAAAGACCGAACGGGTCTCCAGAGCGCAATCAGACCATCTACGGGACAAGCCGGATTCACCATATCTTTATGGACACAATAATAATCTTTTACATGGTAATCCTTTTATTTAAAATATTTGCCATGTTTGTGTGCCGCTGTGCGTCCTTGTGTGTGTAATAAGCAGAGTGTAGTGCGTTGTGGACCCGCCTATAGGCGCACATTACTAACGCGCTCTTTAAATAACAAACAAATATATTGCGCCATGACTTTAGTCCAGGTCTCAGTTGGTCAATGGCTCAGTCTATTTCTGTTGCCTTAAAATAGCAACGCGCCAACAATGTGCCAGGACACACCTCGTTCTCAGACCAGCAGCTCATGGGCGCACAGATGGGCGCAAATACATTTGCTATTTAAACAACGTGGCACAGGATGTGAAAATGAAAACTGCGTCGGGCTGAAAAGATGTTGCGCCGGGTGTAAGATAGGGCCCTTAAAGTACTTGTTATTTAATTCCATTCCAAATACGTGTTTATCAATAATTTTTACTTTAATAAAGACATATGTGTATATATATATTTTTTTTATAAAAGGACATCACATAACCCATATAGAGATCACACTGTCAGAAAGTTTGGGAATATTCGCTCATAATTTATACACATAAAAACATGATATCAGAGTTTTAAAATCAAACATTTTAAAAGAAAGCAATACATCACGGTTGTTTAAACCAATGAGCATTAAGCTGTGTCGTCAGCAAGTCGTTTCCCATCGTGCTTTTGATCATCGTCGGTGGAGAGCGGCTGCAGAATCCGACGCGGCCGCCTTGCGCTCGCTAGAGTCAGCATGACATCAGAGCCCGGACACACTCCGAACCGGCATCTCGCGGTGATCACCGGTGATCGGCTCTGCACAGATTCTGCTCATCTCAAACAAGCCTAAGGTTTGTCAAAGGGGCTCGTGATGACATGAGGCTGATATGAATACAGAAAACACTACTAATCACACTTTAGTATGCAAATATCACAATGACATCACTCCCTTTAACCCTGCAAGTTATGATAATAATGTTTTTATTTTGGAGGAATATTGGTGAAATTCTGTAAACTTCTGATGATGGAAATCATGCAAATGTAAATTAAGTGAACTGTGTGCACATTATATTCCACGTGTGTTAAACTCGCATCATTTACTGTGAACCGACACGCTCTGAAAACATGCCGTTATCATGAACAGAGTATCAAAATTTCATCTTTAATTGTGATTAATGTGCGCTGTGTTGGTTTGACTTCAGTGTTAAACTGGCGTTAATGACGTACTCTGCTCCACCTCAGGCTTCAGGCGCTTGTTTTTGATGAGGATCTTGCGTTTGAGGTCGTTGGGCGACGGCAGCTGCTGCCCCGCTTCAATCTGAAACACAACATCAACACATTCAGCCGGCAGTGTGTGTGGAGGAGTGTGTGTGTGTGTGTGTGTGTGTGTGTGTGAGTGAGTGAGGCGGAGTGTGTGTCTGTGAGGAGGAGTTTGTGTGTGTGTCTGTGAAGAGGAGTGTGTTTGTGTGTGTGTTTGTGTGTGGTGTGTGTGTACTTGTACAACTATCTTTGTGAGGACCAGTTTGAGTTTTAGACCATTGGAGTGAGGACAATGAGAGTAAAGTGAGGACATTTTGGCCGGTCCTCACTTTCTGAGAGCCTTTAAAGGCCTGTTTGAGGGTCAAGACTTGGTTTTAGGGATCAGGTTATAATGAGGTTAAGGGTCGGTTTAGGGTCAGGGTTGGGGTTAGGCACTTAGTTGTGATGGGTAAGGTTAGGGTAAGCGGCTAAAGATTGTATTATGTCAATGAATGTCCTCATAAAGATAGATGTACAAGAAAGTGTGTGTGTGTGTGTGTGTGTGTGTGTGTGTGTGTGTGTGTGTGTGTGTGTGTGTGTGTGTGTGTGTGTGTGTGTGTGTGTGTGTGTGTGAAAACAGGAGCTCACGTACTGGGAATCCCTCCAGCGGCTGCTTGAGTAACAGCTCTCCAAAGATCTCCTCACAGTATCTGGCCATCTTATACTGCTGCGGTTTACTGCAACACACACACACACACACACACACACACACACACACACACACACACACACACACACACACACACACACACACACACACACACACACACACACACACACACACACAGCTGTGAGCACTGCCGCTCATCCACAAACACACACACACACACACACACGCGCACACACACACACACACACACACACACACACACACACACACACACACACACCGGACGCTCTTTACCTGCAGTGGTTCTCAAAGGACAGAATAACAGGATAATCAGACGTTGTGAACGCTGTTTCCTTTATGGCTTGAATTACGTCCTGTTACACAAACACACAAACAGCACATCAGACTCACAGAAAAGCAGATTATGTCACCATGTACTGCTGAACAAAAACATTTCACTGTAATCATCATTTAGTTATTATTCCTGGAAATTCAATCAAAAAGCGGTTTCTATATTAAATGAAGATGCCTGGGAAATATAATTTTATTTGGATCTTGATGAACTCAAAGCAAAAGATCAGATGATTCAGATCAAATGAATGAATCACATTATGAACAAACTAAAGATTCAAAACAGCCTAACTAATATTTTTTTATATGCATACAGAAATTATTATCATCAAGGCTTTACTAATATACTACTATACTACTATACTGATATACTACTATACTACTATACTGATATACTACTATACTAATATACTGATATACTACTATACTGATATACTGATATACTGATATACTACTATACTGATATACTACTATACTGATATACTGATATACTACTATACTGATATACAACTATGATATACTACTATACTAATATACTGATATACTACTATACTGATATACTGATATACTACTATACTGATATACAACTATGATATACTACTATACTAATATACTGATATACTACTACACTGATATACTGATATACTACTATACTGATATACTGATATACTACTATACTGATATACTGATATACTGATATACTACTATACTGATATACTACTATACTGATATACTACTATACTGATATACTACTATACTGATATACTGATATACTACTATACTGATATACAACTATGATATACTACTATACTAATATACTGATATACTACTATACTGATATACTGATATACTACTATACTAATATACTGATATACTGATATACTACTATACTGATATACCGATATACTACTATACTAATATACTGATATACTACTATACTGATATACCGATATACTACTATACTGATATACTGATATACTACAATACTGATATACTACTATACTGATATACTGATATACTACTATACTAATATACTGATATACTACTATACTGATATACTGATATACTACTATACTGATATACTACTATACTGATATACTGATATACTACTATACTGATATACTGATATACTACTATACTAATATACTGATATACTACTATACTGATATACTGATATACTACTATACTGATATACTACTATACTGATATACTGATATACTACTATACTGATATACTGATATACTACTATACTGATATACTGATATACTACTATACTGATATACTGATATACTACTATACTGATATACTACTATACTGATATACTGATATACTACTATACTGATATACAACTATGATATACTGATATACTGATATACTGATATACTACTATACTGATATACTGATATACTACTATACTGATATACAACTATGATATACTACTATACTAATATACTGATATACTACTATACTGATATACTGATATACAACTATGATATACTACTATACTAATATACTGATATACTACTACACTGATATACTGATATACTACTATACTGATATACTACTATACTACTATACTGATATACTGATATACTACTATACTGATATACTACTATACTACTATACTGATATACTGATATACTACTATACTGATATACTACTATACTGATATACTACTATACTACTATACTGATATACTGATATACTACTATACTGATATACAACTATGATATACTACTATACTAATATACTGATATACTACTATACTGATATACTGATATACTACTATACTAATATACTGATATACTGATATACTACTATACTGATATACCGATATACTACTATACTAATATACTGATATACTACTATACTGATATACTGATATACTACTATACTGATATACCGATATACTACTATACTGATATACTGATATACTGATATACTACAATACTGATATACTACTATACTGATATACTGATATACTGATATACTACTATACTGATATAGTGATATACTACTATACTGATATACTGATATACTGATATACTACAATACTGATATACTACTATACTGATATACTGATATACTACTATACTGATATAGTGATATACTACTATACTGATATACTGATATACCGATATACTACTATACTGATATACTACTATACTGATATACTGATATACCGATATACTACAATACTACAATACTGATATACTACTATACTGATATAGTGATATACTACTATACTGATATACTACTATACTGATATACTACTATACTGATATACTGATATACCGATATACTACAATACTGATATACTGATATACTACTATACTGATATAGTGATATACTACTATACTGATATACTACTATACTGATATACTGATATACTACTATACTGATATACTGATATACCGATATACTACAATACTGATATACTGATATACTACTATACTGATATAGTGATATACTACTATACCGATATACTACTATACTACTATACTGATATACTACTATACTGATATACTGATATGCTACTATATTGATATACTACTATACTGATATACTACAATACTGATATACTACTATACTGATATAATACTATACTGATATACTACTATACTGATATACTGATATACCGATATACTACAATACTGATATACTGATATACTGATATACTACTATACTGATATACTGATATACTACTATACTGATATACTGATATACTACTATACTGATATACTACTATACTGATATACCGATATACTACTATACTGATATACTACTATACTGATATACTGATATACTACTATATTGATATACTACTATACTGATATACTGATATACTACTATACTGATATACTACTATACTGATATACTGATATACTACTATACTGATATACTGATATACTACTATACTGATATACTGATATACTGATATACTACTATACTGATATACTGATATACTACTATACTGATATACTACTATACTGATATACTACTATACTGATATACCGATATACTACTATACTGATATACTGATATACTACTATACTGATATACTACTATACTGATATACTACTATACTGATATACTACTATACTGATATACTACTATACCGATATACTACTATACTGATATACTGATATACTACTATACTGATATACTACTATACTGATATACTGATATACTACTATACTGATATACTACTATACTGATATACTACTATACTTATATACTGATATACTACTATATTGATATACTACTATACTGATATACTACTATACTGATATACTACTATACTGATATACTACTATACTGATATACCGATATACTACTACACTGATATACTACTATACTGATATACTACTATACTACTATACCGATATACTACTATACTGATATACTACTATACTGATATACTACTATACTGATATACTGATATACTACTATACTGATATACTACTATACTGATATACTGATATACCGATATACTACAATACTGATATACTGATATACTACTATACTGATATACTGATATACCGATATACTACAATACTGATATACTACTATACTGATATACTGATATACTACTATACTGATATACTACTATATTGATATACTACTATACTGATATACTACTATACTGATATACTACTATACTGATATACTGATATACTACTATACTGATATACTACTATATTGATATACTACTATACTGATATACTACTATACTGATATACTACTATACTGATATACTGATATACTACTATACTGATATACTACTATATTGATATACTACTATACTGATATACTACTATACTGATATACTACTATACTGATATACTGATATACTACTATACTGATATACCGATATACTACTATACTGATATACTACTATACTACTATACCGATATACTACTATACTGATATACTACTATACTGATATACTACTATACTGATATACTACTATACAGATATACTGATATACTACTATACTGATATACTACTATACTGATATACTACTATACTGATATACTGATATACTACTATACTGATATACTACTATATTGATATACTACTATACTGATATACTACTATACTGATATACTACTATACTGATATACTACTATATTGATATACTACTATACTGATATACTACTATACTGATATACTACTATACTGATATACTGATATACTACTATACTGATATACTACTATACTGATATACTACTATACTACTATACTGATATACTACTATACTGATATACTACTATACCGATATACTACTATACCGATATACTACTATACTGATATACTACTATACTGATATACTACTATACCGATATACTACTATACCGATATACTACTATACTGATATACTACTATACTGATATACTACTATACTGATATACCGATATACTACTATACTGATATACTACTATACTGATATACTACTATACTACTATACCGATATACTACTATACTGATATACTGATATACTACTATACTGATATACTGATATACTACTATACCGATATACTACTATACTGATATACTACTATACTGATATACTACTATACTGATATACTACTATACTGATATACTGATATACTACTATACTGATATACTGATATACTACTATACCGATATACTACTATACTGATATACTACTATACTGATATACTACTATACCGATATACTACTATACCGATATACTACTATACTGATATACTACTATACTGATATACTACTATACTGATATACCGATATACTACTATACTGATATACTACTATACTGATATACTACTATACTACTATACCGATATACTACTATACTGATATACTGATATACTACTATACTGATATACTGATATACTACTATACTACTATACTACTATACTGATATACTGATATACTACTATACTGATATACCGATATACCTAGGTCATACCTAGGATATCCAGATCAACCAAAGGAGGGAGAGCATTTTCGCATTTGGCTCCAAAACTCTGGA
>CM040832.1:38041965-38049465 GCA_022828995.1 Vimba vimba
CTCACACTCACTCACTCTCACACTCACTCACACTCACTCACTCTCTCACGCTCACACTCACTCTCACTCACTCACTCACTCTCACACTCACTCTCACTCACTCACTCACTCACTCTCACACTCACTCTCACACACACTCTCTCACTCTCACTCTCTCACTCACTCACACACACACAGTTAATAAATAATAAAGAGCTTACTTCATTCAGAAAGCTGACTAACTGCTCTACGGTTAAATAATCACTTTTGTCTCCGTTGCTGCAAAGAAATTGAGCAGAAGAGATTTGGTTTGGTTACAACACAAACAAAACCATTAAAGAGAGAGAGAGAGGGAGAGAGAGAGAGAGAGAGAGAGAGAGAGAGAGAGAGAGAGAGAGAGAGAGTTAGACATGTCAAGCATCAGTACGACTCCTGTCTAATGCTCCACAGACACTCAGTTAGTGAAACATAGGTTAATGTTGAACTGCTGAAGCGTTAGAGTCACTCTCCTGTAGTTAGTGCTGCTGTCCATCATCACTCTGACAGCTAGTTAACCGCTAGTTAACCACTAGTTAACCGCTAGTTAACCGCACGGGTGTTAGCGCTTGGGACCTACATCTTCTTGAAGAGCTCCTCGATGTCTGTGCGAGGGCAGATCTTCTGTGTGAGGGCGTAGAAGATGTCGAAGGTGAAGGCCGAGTGCTCGATCTCATCGTTCTGGAGGACACGAGACAATCAGCAGGTTAAACAGCAGCTGGAAATCATCTAAAATATATCGGTTTTGTTTTATTGAACTGGCAGATTCTTTCAATAGTATTCAGATTAAACTAGTTTTTCAAGAGTTTTTAGATGTCTTTTAGATCCACGGACCCTAATATATGATCATATACAAGGTAATGATTCATTTTTAAGTCTAAAGACCAAATCTATACAGTGAAAAATAAATATTATAAATATGTGTACAATATTATTTGGAAAATATGTTGTTGTTTTTTTATCAACTCATTCTATTGTACTGTCTTTTATTTATTTGAAATCTATTTATTTTTTATTTAACTTTTATAATTCATTTTAATCTAGTTTTATTATTTATTATATTCATTTATTACCATTTTATTTTATTGAAATGTATTTCTCATTTATTTAAAAATTTGTATTTTAATATTTTTTATTTATTTTAAATTTTTTCTTTTCTTTTCTATTTATTTATTTTAATTATTAAATTAGTTATAAATTAGTTATCTAATCTAAATCTATTTATTAGTTTATTTTTAATTGAACTTTTATCATTCATTTTAATCTATTTTTATTATTTATTTAATTTATTATTTTATTTTATCAATTTATTTATTTTAATCTATTTATTCATTCATTTTTAATTGAACTTTAATATTATTTATTAAATAATACATTTTTAGCTTTAACTTTTATTTTATTCATTTATTAATTAAAAACATATTTTAATATAATATTATTTATTTATTTAATTCCCTTATTTACAAATTTGTCTTTTAATCCTTTTTATTTATTATAATTTTCTTATTATTATTTATTTTCTTTATTATTTACTGTAATAGTCTGATTTATTTATTTCTTGCAGTTTTCTGCCTGGTCTGGACGTGTTCTTCTTCACAATAAGTGCAGGAACAGAAACACACTGATCAGATTAAATCATCAAGCGAGAGATCTGATAGGATGACCTCTGACCTTCCCGCTGGGCAGACCGAGTTCCTTCAGCGCCTGGAAGATTCCCTTCTCCGTTTTCCCCGAGCCGAAGGTCCGAGTGATGCTGCGATAGACGAGACCCGTCAGATAAAACACTCCAGAACACAGAGATGACGGGGACAAATCACACACTCACCCTCGAACCGGGATCTTCCCACTGACGTTCGTCACGAAGGAGAGTCTCATCCAACTAGACAGAGAGAGAGAGAGATTTTTTTTTTATACTCAATGGAGAATATTGCAAGGTATTATCGCTGTTAACGCTTTTGTGTCCATTTTGAATTCTGAAATTGTCCTTTTTGTAATTGTAGAGAAACAATCATCATTACGTCATTACGCTATTTCTACGTCATTACACTATTTCAACGTCATTATTCTATTTCTACGTCATTACACTGTTTCTACGTCATTACGCTATTTCTACATCATTACACTATTTCTACGTCATTACACTATTTCTACGTCATTACACTATTTCTAAGTCATTACGCTATTTCTACATCATTACGCTATTTCAACGTCATTGCACTATTTCTACGTCATTACACTATTTCTACGTCATTACACTATTTCTACGTCATTACACTATTTCTACATCATTACGCTATTTCAACGTCATTACGCTATTTCAACGTCATTACGCTATTTCTACGATATTACGCTATTTCTACATCATTACGCTATTTCAACGTCATTACACTATTTCTACGTCATTACGCTATTTCTACGTCATTACGCTATTTCTACGTCATTACACTATTTCCACGCCATTACGCTATTTCTACATCATTACACTATTTCAATGTCATTACACTATTTCTACGTCATTACACTATTTCTACGTCATTACGCTATTTCTACATCATTACGCTATTTCAACGTCATTGCGCTATTTCAACGTCATTACACTATTTCTACGTCATTACGCTATTTCTACGTCATTATGCTATTTCCACATCATTACGCTATTTCTACATCATTACGCTATTTCAACGTCATTGCGCTATTTCAACGTCATTACACTATTTCCACATCATTACGCTATTTCTACATCATTACACTATTTCTACGTCATTACACTATTTCTACGTCATTACACTGTTTCTACGTCATTACACTATTTCTACGTCATTACACTATTTCTACGTCATTACACTACGTCATTACACTATTTCTACGTCATTACACTACGTCATTACACTATTTCTACGTCATTACGCTATTTCTACGTCATTACGCTATTTCTACGTCATTACGCTATTTCTACGTCATTACACTATTTCCACGCCATTACGCTATTTCTACATCATTACACTATTTCAATGTCATTACACTATTTCTACGTCATTACACTATTTCTACGTCATTACGCTATTTCTACATCATTACGCTATTTCAACGTCATTGCGCTATTTCAACGTCATTACACTATTTCTACGTCATTACGCTATTTCTACGTCATTATGCTATTTCCACATCATTACGCTATTTCTACATCATTACGCTATTTCAACGTCATTGCGCTATTTCAACGTCATTACACTATTTCCACATCATTACGCTATTTCTACATCATTACACTATTTCTACGTCATTACACTATTTCTACGTCATTACACTGTTTCTACGTCATTACACTATTTCTACGTCATTACACTATTTCTACGTCATTACACTATTTCTACGTCATTACACTACGTCATTACACTATTTCTACGTCATTACACTACGTCATTACACTATTTCTACGTCATTACGCTATTTCTACGTCATTACACTATTTCTACGTCATTACACTATTTCTACGTCATTACACTACGTCATTACACTATTTCTACGTCATTACGCTATTTCTACGTCATTACACTATTTCTACGTCATTACGCTATTTCTACATCATTACGCTATTTCAACGTCATTGCGCTATTTCAACGTCATTACACTATTTCCACATCATTACCCTATTTCTACATCATTACACTATTTCTACGTCATTACACTATTTCTACGTCATTACACTGTTTCTACGTCATTACACTATTTCTACGTCATTACACTATTTCTACATCATTACACTATTTCTACGTCATTACACTACGTCATTACACTATTTCTACATCATTACACTATTTCTACGTCATTACGCTATTTCTACGTCATTACACTACGTCATTACACTATTTCTACGTCATTACACTACGTCATTACGCTATTTCTACGTCATTACGCTAATTCTACATCATTACACTTTCTACGTCATTACACTATTTCTACGTCATTACACTATTTCTACGTCATTACACTACGTCATTACGCTATTTCTACGTCATTACTCTATTTCTACGTCATTACACTATTTCTACGTCATTACACTATTTCTACGTCATTACTCTATTTCTACGTCATTACACTATTTCTACGTCATTACTCTATTTCTACGTCATTACACTATTTCTACGTCATTACACTATTTCTACGTCATTACACTATTTCTACGTCATTACACTATTTCTACGTCATTACTCTATTTCTGTCATTACACTATTTCTACATCATTACACTACGTCATTACACTATTTCTGTCATTACACTATTTCTACGTCATTACACTATTTCTACATCATTACGCTATTTCAACGTCATTACACTATTTCTACGCCATTACACTATTTCTACGTCATTACGCTATTTCTACATCATTATGCTATTTCAACGTCATTACACTATTTCTACGTCATTATGCTATTTCTAGGTCATTACACTACGTCATTACACTATTTCTACGTCATTACGCTATTTCTACGTCATTACACTATTTCTATGTCATTACACTATTTCTATGTCATTACAATGTTTCTACGTCATTACGCTATTTCTACGTCATTACACTGTTTCTACGTCATTACTCTATTTCTACGTCATTACACTGTTTCTACGTCATTACGCTATTTCTAGGTCATTACACTATTTCTACGTCATTACGCTATTTCTACGTCATTACACTATTTCTATGTCATTACACTATTTCTATGTCATTACAATGTTTCTACGTCATTACGCTATTTCTACGTCATTACACTGTTTCTACGTCATTACTCTATTTCTACGTCATTACACTGTTTCTACGTCATTACGCTATTTCTAGGTCATTACACTATTTCTACGTCATTACGCTATTTCTAGGTCATTACACTACGTCATTACACTGTTTCTACGTCATTACACTGTTTCTACGTCATTACACTGTTTCTAAGTCATTACACTATTTCTATGTCATTACACTATTTCTGTCATTACACTGTTTCTACGTCATTACTCTATTTCTACGTCATTACACTTTCTACGTCATTACGCTATTTCTACATCATTACACTACGTCATTACACTATTTCTATGTCATTACACTATTTCTACGTCATTACGCTATTTCTACATCATTACGCTATTTCAACGTTATTACACTATTTCTACGTCATTACACTATTTCTACGTCATTACACTATTTCTACATCATTACGCTATTTCAACATCATTACACTATTTCTACGTCATTACACTATTTCTACGTCATTAAGCTATTTCTACATCATTACGCTATTTCAACGTCATTACGCTATTTCTACGTCATTACTCTATTTCTACGTCATTATTCTATTTCTAGGTCATTACACTATTTCTACGTCATTACTCTATTTCTACGTCATTACACTATTTCTAGGTCATTACGCTATTTCTACGTCATTACACTATTTCAAGGTCATTGTGCTATTTCTACGTCATTACGCTATTTCTACGTCATTACGCTATTTCTACGTCATTACGCTATTTCTACGTCATTATGCTATTTCTACGTCATTACACTATTTCAAGGTCATTGCGCTATTTCTACGTCATTATGCTATTTCTACGTCATTACTCTATTTCTACGTCATTACGCTATTTCTACGTCATTACGCTATTTCTACGTCATTACACTATTTCTACGTCATTACGCTATTTCAAGGTCATTGCGCTATTTCTACGTCATTACGCTATTTCTACGTCATTACTCTATTTCTAGGTCATTACACTATTTCTACGTCATTACTCTATTTCTACGTCATTACTCTATTTCTACGTCATTACACTATTTCAAGGTCATTGCGCCATTTCTACGTCATTACACTATTTCTACGTCATTACTCTATTTCTATGTCATTACTGTATTTCTACGTCATTACGCTATTTCAACGTCATTACACTATTTCTGTCATTACGCTATTTCTACGTCATTACTCTATTTCTACGTCATTACGCTATTTCAACGTCATTACACTATTTCTGTCATTACGCTATTTCTACGTCATTACTCAAATGAGCTCATATATCTGTGTGGTTCGAGTCTCTCATGGATCTACTCACTGTTTCTTCAGGCACGTCATCGGACACACGTTATTGGCCTTGAAGTTGTGAATCACGGATTTCAGGCCTTCCATCCACTTCTGCAATCATAAACAAGGAGAAGTTAAAGACGATGAATCACGAGTCACTCTGAATGATTCATCTCTATTCATCAAACCATTATATCACTATCAGATCTGTGACATGAAACATTAATCCTAATATTAATAACATTAATAAAGGACATCAACATTAAGTTGGAATAAGAGTCAGTTTGACCAACTGGAGTGGATGAACAACAAATGACTCGTTTCACTGACTCACTTTGATTCACGAATCACAATATTACCATATTACTGAGTAGATAACACTTTACAAAAAGGTTCATTAGTTAACATTAATTAACTACCTTAGTGAACATGAACTAAGAATGAACAATACTTCTTCAGCACTTATTAATCTTAGGTAATATTAATTTCAACATTTACTAATACATTACTAAAATCAAAGGTTGTATTTGTTAACATTAGTTAATGCACTGCGAACTAACATGGACAGCTGAATTTTTATTAACTAACATAAACATATTAATAAATACTGTAATAAATGTATTGCTCATTGCTAGTTCATGTTAGTAGATACATTAACTAATGTTACCTTATGAACCTTACAGTAAAGGGTTACCACTGAATATGAGAACATGAGTTGAGGTTAGTTGATGATGTGGTTTAGTGACAGAAGCTGCTGGGGATGTTGCTCTGACCGGGTCACGCGTGTGTTCCCGTGGCAACCGTTACCTTGGCGGTGTCGGTGTTGTCGGTCACCATGTACATGAAGCTGAGGTTGACCAGGTCCTGTCCGCTGCACACACAGATGATCCGGTCCAGATCCACCTCACTCTTCCCAGAGGCTTCCAGAGACGCCAGCATCTTAGAGTCCTGAGGAGACACACACACACACACAACATGAGGAACACACACACACACACACACACACACACACACACACACACACACACACACACACACACACACACACACACACACACAACATGAGGAACACACACACACACACACACACACACACACACACACACACACACACACACACACACAACATGAGGAACACACACACACACACACACAACATGAGGCACACACACACACACACACACACACACACACAGTCACACGAGGAACACACACAAACAAACACACACACACTCAACGTGAGAAACACACACAAACAAACACACACACACTTAACATGAGAAACACACACACACACAAAATGAGGAACACACAAAGTCATACACATACACACACACACACCATGAGGAACACACACACACACAAACAAACACACACACACTCAACATGAGAAACACACAAACACACACACACAACATGAGGAACA
>CM040832.1:38051965-38074465 GCA_022828995.1 Vimba vimba
TGATCTGACGCGTCTGATCGACAGAAACGCACCTCATGCAGATCATCTACTGCGTTACAGTTTCACATGAATGACGGCAGTCGAGTCTTAGTCATTTCTCTCTGTCACAAGCCAACCCAGCAAACAGGTCTTTGGCCTGATCAGCCCAGCTTTTGTTGTCTCTTGTGTTTGTGGTTTTTGTGTCTTGTTGGTTTTGTTTGGACAGATCGCCATGTGCTCCGCTGTCATTGTAGCATTCACCTCGCCCTCTTGTCATTTTATTAATCATTATCATTCACCGTGCTCACCCATCATCGGTTAGCCTTTCTCATTATCTCCACTATTTATTCCTTGTGCGTTCACTGTCTTGTGCCAGATTGTTATGCATGTACACTTACACTTATGTTACGCTAGTCTTGTCAAGTTTAATCATGTTTGTGTCCTATTTCCAGGCTCAAGCTGTTGGCAGTCAGGATGGCCTTGGGTGAGCTGGCTGGAGGGGAAGCACAGCCCTTCTTGGTCTGGATGGATCATAAGAACCTCAAGTACGTCCGTTCAGCCAGGAGGTCTTCTTTGGCCAGTTTAACTTCACTCTTTCGGACTTGTCCGGGGTCCAAGAATGTTAAGCCCAATGCCTTCTCTGGTCTGTTTGAGGCACCCGGTGAGGAGGCGCCGGTCAAAGCCATCCTTCCTAAGGGGGTGGTGGTAGAGTCCCTCTCCTGGGACATCGAGAGGCGAGAGGAGGTTAGTCGAAGCCATCCTTCCTAAGGGGCTGCTGGTGGAGTCCCTCTCCTGGGACATCGAGAGGCGAGAGGAGGCTAGTGGTAGAGTCCCTCTCCTGGGACATTGAGAGGCAATAGGAGGAGGCTAGTCGAAGCCATCCTTCCTAAGGGGGTGGTGGTAGGGTCCCTCTCCTGGGACATCGAGAGGCCAGAGGAGGCTAGTCGAGGCCATCCTTCCTAAGGGGGTGGTGGTAGAGTCCCTCTCCTGGGACATCGAGAGGCGAGAGGAGGCTAGTGGTAGAGTCCCTCTCCTGGGACATTGAGAGGCAATAGGAGGAGGCTAGTCGAAGCCATCCTTCCTAAGGGGGTGGTGGTAGGGTCCCTCTCCTGGGACATCGAGAGGCCAGAGGAGGCTAGTCGAGGCCATCCTTCCTAAGGGGGTGGTGGTAGAGTCCCTCTCCTGGGACATTGAGAGGCGAGAGAAGACTAGAGGTAGAGTCCCTCTCCAGGGACATCGAGAGGCGAGAGGAGGTTAGTTGAAGCCATCCTTCCTAAGGGGGTGCTGGTAGAGTCCCTCTCCTGAGACATCGAGAGGCGAGAGGAGGCTAGTCGAAGCCATCCTTCCTAAGGGGGTGGTGGTAGGGTCCCTCTCCTGGGACATCGATAGGCGAGAGGAGGCTAGTCGAGGCCATCCTTCCTAAGGGGGTGGTGGTAGAGTCCCTCTCCTGGGACATCGAGAGGCGAGGGAAGACTAGTGGTAGAGTCCCTCTCAAGGGACATCGAGAGGCGAGAGGAGGTTAGTCGAAGCCATCCTTCCTAAGGGGGTGCTGGTAGAGTCCCTCTCCTGGGACATCGAGAGGCGAGAGGAGGCTAGTGGTAGAGTCCCTCTCCTGGGACATTGAGAGGCAATAGGAGGAGGCTAGTCGAAGCCATCCTTCCTAAGGGGGTGGTGGTAGGGTCCCTCTCCTGGGACATCGAGAGGCAAGAGAAGACTAGTGGTAGAGTCCCTCTCCTGGGACATCGAGAGGCGAGAGGAAGCTAGTGGTAAAGTCCCTCTCCTGGGACATTGAGAGGCGAGAGGAGGCTAGTCGAAGCCATCCTTCCTAAGGGGGTGGTGGTAGGGTCCCTCTCCTGGGACATCGAGAGGCAAGAGAAGACTAGTGGTAGAGTCCCTCTCAAGGGACATCGAGAGGCGAGAGGAGGTTAGTCGAAGCCATCCTTCCTAAGGGGGTGCTGGTAGAGTCCCTCTCCTGGGACATCGAGAGGCGAGAGGAAGCTAGTGGTAAAGTCCCTCTCCTTGGACATTGAGAGGTAAGCGGAGGCTAGTCGAAGCCATCCTTCCTAAGGGGGTGTTGGTAGAGTCCCTCTCTTGGGACATCGAGAGGCGAGAGGAGGAGGATAGTTGAAGCCATCCTTCCTAAGGGGGTGATGGTAGGCTCCCTTTCCTTGGACATTGAGAGATGAGCGGAGGCTAGTCAAAGCCATCCTTCCTAAGGGGGTGGTGGTAGGGTCCCTCTCCTGGGACATTGAGAGGAGGCCGGTCAAAGCCATCGTTCCTAAGGGGGTGGTGGTAGGGTCCCTCTCCTGGGACATTGAGAGGCGAGAGGAGGCCGGTCGAAACCATCCTTCCTAAGGGGGTGGTGGTAGGGTCCTCCTGGGACATTGAGAGGCAAGAAGAGGCCGGTCAAAGCCATCGTTCCTAAGGGGGTGGTGGTTGGGTCCTCCTGTGACATTGAGAGGCAAGAAGAGGCCGGTCAAAGCCATCCTTCCTAAGGGGGTGGTGGTAGAGTCCCTCTCCTAGGACATTGAGAGGCGAGAGGAGGCCGGTCGAAGCCATCCTTCCTAAGGAGAGCTGGGGTGGTCTTGGCCCGGACTTCTAGACGAACCAAGGTAGTAGCCAATCGACATCGGATCTCCTCACTTCACTATGTGTGTGGTTACCAAGGACCTGTCTTTCAGGGTAACCTCTCGTAAATTGGCTCCAAGGTTCAATGGCCCATATCGAATCACCAAGGTTCTGAGTTCGGTGGTTATTAGGGTAATTTTTCCTCATAGTCTTGGTCAGATGCCGGGGCTGGGGCTTCCAGTATCCGGTGGACTGGGAGGGCTATGGTCCAGAGGAGAGGAGCTGGATTCCGGCTCGGGACATCTTGGATCAGATGTTGGTGGAGGACTTCCGCTGGCGCCAGCAAGCAGTTTGTGGTTTGTGTGTCCTTGTTGTCTTGGTGCACATGGTTTTGTTTTGACAGATCACCATGTGCTCCACTCTCATTGAGGCATTCATCTTGCCCTCTTGTCATTCTATTAATCATTATCGTTCACCGTGCTCACCTCAGACCACAAGTTCAATTTCAATGCGTGATTCAATCAGGCTACAGCATTTCGGAGAAAAAAGAGTTTTCCCAAAGCGTCATTTACAACGCAATACAAGCAAACAGTATCGATAGGGAACTGGCTACTTTGACTGTGCAGAGAACATTCAGAAATAAAGTTCGTAACTTAATGGGAATTTAAGCAAAATATTCTTGGAACATAAGGGATTTTTAATGATGTTTTAGAACTCTAGAATATCTGAAAATCATCTGTACTGTCAATCCCATAATGCCCCTTCTTCATCACAATAACCCTAACTCTGACTAACGTTCACGGGAGACTAACTAACTAACTTTCAAGAGTGTAACTATATCCCAGTTTTATCCCATCAGCAGCGAATCATGATCAACTCATCTGAACGATTCAGTGTTTGTTTGCAGGATTCACTTCAATCGGTCAAGAATCAGACGTCTTTACCTTCGGCACGACTGCGGGACGAATGCTGTTGATCAGAGAACATTCCAGCAGCTGCCCTTCCTAGGACACACACACACACACACACACACACACACTGCGGTTACGGTTCATCAGCGCTCATCGGCACAGATTAATAGATAGCACATGTACGTCTGCAAGATGTCTGTTAAAGATCACTTCATCTGGAAAGCATCTGCTGTTTACTAACATCTGATAGACATCTTTAAGATGTCAGTTTAACATACATTCTAAATCATTACATCTTAAAGACATCTTTTAAACGTCTATTTGACATCTGACAGGAAACGTCCTATAGACGTATTGCAGATGAGCAAACACTCGTAAAAATACGTCTTCCAGACTTAAACAAGCACATCAAATAGACGTCTCCGTGATGTATGTGTGCTATCTGGGAATTACACATTTCATCAAGACAAAGTTCTGCTGACAGACCATTTTCTTTCAGAAATAATTTAAACTGAATGTTAGTGACGGACTATATAAGCATCAAGTCAAGTCAAAGTCAATCATATAAATTTATAGGCTTACAATTTTATTTTAAAACACATGATCTCAAAGTCTGAACAGAAACAATGAAGATCTGAGGAAACATGCAGTGATTTAATGGCACTGGTGTGTGTGATTTGTGTGAACAGGTAAATTGCACCTTTCCTTCACTTTTCCATGTGAGGAAAAAGCCGAACTCGTCGACTTTAAAATGGCAGCCGGGCTCGAAGACGAAGGGATCCTGAAAAACACAGCAGAGGATGAGCGTTATTCTGGACAGACGTTATCCTCAAACACACGTCATAAAACATGTGACAGGTGTGTGTGTGTGTGTGTGTGTGTGTGTGTGTGTGTGTGTGTGTGTGTGACAGAAGCCAACAGTGTTTAACAGGATCATCACCAGAGCGACTGATATGATCGTTTCATAATCATCTCATCAATCATTGCAGCTACTGTCACCAACCAGCATCATCATCATCATGTCACAGTGTGATGTTAACAGCATTTGTGCTAGTCAAAGCCGACATCACCTGACACTGCAGAAGTGTGTGTAGTGCGTTTGAAGAGTCTGACGGTCTGAAAATAGATTCAGCGCTGCATTCAGAAACAGCAGAGAGAAACTGAATCATCTCTAATACTAGAGCTCAGAACAACCAATAACGGCAGTCTAATATGCTCAAGAAACATTTATGATTATTATCAATGTACATTACATTTAATCAATTAATTCAATTAGAATAATAAGACACTATAGGGCTGTTGCCAGTATCAATAAAATTGATCTTTGCGCTGCAGATGAAACACAGAAGCTGCATCTGATGCTTTCACACACACTGTTTAATGCAGATCATGAATGCATTTAACCTGCACTTACACACATAGAAATAATGTTCTGATGTTTTAAACAATATGTGATATGTGAAATGATTTAAAAAATAAAAGATACTTAAATGTGAAATTAAAACCACCCTTCTGGAGTGTACCACAGCTAAAGTGCTCGGAGCCAATAGAAAGACAATACAATTTTGGTTGGACCTTACTGAGACTTTATCAAGAAGTTTTTAAGATCCTTCTAAGTTTTGGTCAATTTTATTTTAATTTCTTGTCATATTTATCTATTATATGTATTTATATGTAGTCTTATGGTTATGGGCGATCTTGGGCTTTGTTGTAAATAGTTAAATACACAAAATGTTTAATAAATAATCACAAAAAAAAAGTGAAATTAAAACCGCCAGTAGGTGGCAGAGTCACTGTTAATGAGTGAGCCATTGAATCATTCTAATGATTCGTTCATTCAGTAATGAAACACTGCATTGTTGCTCAGAGACACAAAACACTCCTGTGTCTTTGTTTGCGAAATAGACGTCACTTTAATATTAACTTCTTGTTTATTGAACTGTTGTATAAAATCAATAGCACATTTGTAATTATGCAGATATTTGGAGAAAAAGGCACTCTTTGAGTGATACTGATTAACTATATAAAATGATATAAATATAAAAGACAGACAGAGGTATTTTGGCATTCTAAATGCATTTTAATAGATTAAATCACACAGTGAAATTGTGCGCTCTAAATGCACTAGTCAAACCCACTAGACTAAAAATTAGCTTGAAAATAGACAAGCTCAAAACGTTTTAGACCGTTTACACCAGTATTTACCACAGTCCACTTGTGATCCGATCGAACACAACGCTTCTCAACACCAGCTGTAAACAGAGCCTCAGTGTGTTTGTGTAAAGAGAAGGACACACTCGATAATGTCCAATCACTCATCGTTAAAACAACTATCATAATATTATAATAGACGATATATATCACAACTTTCTGTTAATCAAAGAATCTTGAGAAATAAAATGTATCACGGTTTCCACACAAATATGACTGTTTTCAGCACTGATAATAATCATAAATGTTTCTTGAGCATCAAATCATCATATTAGAGTGATTTCTGAAGGATCATGTGACACTGAAGACTGGAGTAATGATGCTGAAAATTCAGCTTTGATCACAGGAATAAATTACACTTATTTACACTATATATTCACATAGACAACAGTTATTAGGGTTCCTTTTGACATGAACGTGTGATTCGTTACAAACATCCCCTCTGAGTTTGGCAGTAAAAATCTCAAAGTCCAAATAAAAGCGCCCCGATGCGACACACTAATGAGTTCAGTGTCGACGGCCTTCAGCTGAACACTCGAGCCAAGATGGCCGCCGGCACACAGTTTCCCCGGCTGCTGCTCTGTGGGATCTGGCTGAACTGTAACTGCTCTCCATGACACTTCCTCCTTATCCACACACTGGTTCCTGTGCGATACATCTGCCGCTTTAATCAAGAGTCCCGAGTCCTGCAGGGCCTTTCAACTAACGAGAGCACATGATGATCTTCATCGTCTTCATGATGTCACTGCGCCCGAACACATGTGACCCCGCGCATCAGGTGACTTTACCTGCGATGATCCGCCTGTGAATGACGGATGGCACTACTAACTCAACTAAACATGAGAATAGAACAAATACTAAAGCTGCCAAACATGAGTGAAGCCTGGGTTTCCCCATACTGCCTTGCTCGCAGCGCGATTTTATTCACTCTGCTAGGCAGTCTGGACACCATGGACCAGATTTTCCCCTGAAAAAGGGAACCAATCACAGAACGGGGAGGGAGCAGCAAGACGATGACGACACTGAAGCAGTTTGTTTATATCTATGGATCCAACATGGCATCAGACTAGACGTTACCTTCTACCCTCATTAGGGATGGGGCCGATCCGATCCAGTATCGGTATCGGGAGCCGATACCAGTGTAATTCACGTATCGGATTTTCCCGATCCAACCTGCGGAGATATCCGATATCCATGAGTCATAAGCGCTTTAACGTTGTCTGCTGAAATCCAAAAGCGAATCCCGCCGGCGAGTCTGCTAGCTGGCTGCAAACTGCGGAATGGATTTCCTGAACGGAGGCGCGGCTCAATGAGACACAGAGTTATGAGAGAAATCCGTTCCGCAGTTTGCAGCTAGCCAACATGTCCGCTTTGTGTAAATACTTCACACTGGAAACACCGCAGAGCAAGACAGCTAAATGCAATGTTTGCAAAGCCGTGATTCAGAGCTCTTTAAAGCTCCCTCGCGTCGTACAACACAACGAACGCAATCAAACATATTAAAAAGCACCACGTTACTGTGCGTTCACACCAAACGCGAATAGCGCGTCAAATTCGTGTCTAGTTGGACGCTTGAATATTTTGAATCCATTCGCGCGTCCAGTGCGAAATTGACGCACGTCTGAGGTGAAATCCGTCTGTTTGCAAGATGCTGATGTTGATCGAGCATTCATCGAGAGAGTTACTGCATCGGAGCGAGGATCTCCCTTCAGATAGTGTGTGTGTAAGATGTTTACACTTGCACTTTTCTTATATTTCAAGACTCAAGTATTTGACATTTTGTGAATGTAATAAATATTGACATTACAATCAATTTGAAACCCTTAAAGTTGCATATTTGGTTTCATAATGGGATTTTTCCTGTTAACGGGATTTCCTGTTTTTTTTTTTACTGCATTTTCTGAACTTACATCAAGTTGCCTTTTGAGACATACATGCATAGGCCTACATACATACATACATGCATATCATACTTGCATGTTGAGAGAAGTTTATTTCAGCAACATATAAAATAAACAATAATGATAACAAAAATATTAAAGCAAACAGCTCTGGTATCGGAATAGAATCGGTATCGGCCGATATCTAAATTCAGGTATCGGGATCGGATCGGAAGTGAAAAAATGTGGATCGGTGCATCCCTAACCCTCATGTTTATCTTGCACAAACGGTAATATTCGCTAAACGCCATCGTGTACAAATAAATCTTTGACCATCGTCTTTTTCCTCGTCGAATTTCTGTCACTCTACATACGTCATCTGGTATAATTGAAGCGATTGGCTATGAGCTACGTACAGGCGCATTTAGACATTCATAGCGCCCAATAAACGGCTCTGGGCATTCGTAAACCACGCCTCAAATACGAGAAAATTAACATATGGTTCCCAGACCAAGTCTCAAATGAGACTTGGTCTGACGTTAGCCAGGCTAGAAGCCACTGAATCTGATCCAGGAATCCACATGAAAGCGTCCCAGAATCCTCTCTGATGAGCAGCTGTGGATGTTTATGTGCTGAACGAGAGCTTGATTGAGTTACACAGGAAATACAGAAACAAAAGTGTGTGTGTGTGTGTGTGTGTGAGAGAGAGTGTGTGTGTGCGTGTGTGTGTGTGTGTGTGTGTGTGAGAGAGAGTGTGTGTGTGTGTGTGAGAGAGAGAGAGAGTGTGTGTGTGTGTGTGTGTGAGAGAGAGAGAGAGTGTGTGTGTGTGTGTGTGAGAGAGAGTGTGTGTGTGTGAGAGTGTGTGTGTGTGTGTGTACCTCATCGAACCGGTCGAATGCGGCTCCCTCCTGAAGGAAATCAGGAACTCGCTTCTGCCAGTTGAACTGGTATGATTTGGTCATGACTGTGTGTCACTCACAGACCTGAAACACACACATGATGGGGAACAACATTAACATCCACAAAACACTCTGAATACACACTCACTGGATTGATCTGAATTATGAGTTTACAGCAGAATCTGAATGTGTCTCATATTTGATGAAGTTTCATCACTGATTTTCTGTGGTGAAGCGTTTCAAGCATCAGCCGAAACATGAATCAGACGCTGATGTGAACCACAGCGCAGCTTTAAACTGAAACAGCGAGTTGTGTTTCCTGCCTCCGTCCGCTGATGTGAACGTGTGTGTGTGTGTGTGTGTGTGTGTGCAGTGATGTGTTGAACACACTAGAACAGATTCCACACGCTGACGGGAAGATTTCCCAGACATGACCGAGTCTCTCTGGGAAACACGCCGGACGCTGAAACATGGTGTTATTAATACACCACTCATACATAATCAATCAGAGCACATTAATATTCATTAATATTAACACATCACTGAAGACAGCTGTCAATCAAACACATCACTGAAGACAGCTGTCAATCAAACACATCACTAGGGCTGGTCCGAATACCATTTTTTGAGCTTCGAAGCGTCGGTAGTAATGAACATCGAATATTCGAAGCTTCGGAGAGAGGGGGCAGAACATATCTCTCTAATAAAGGCAGGAATCTCTCTGTGTCTGTGTCTCTGTGTCTGTCCGTCTGTTTGCATTTTGATTATTTCGAGAACCGTTCATCCAATCGACTTCACAGGGGAGTGCAGTGTCGCATTTGGTGCAATATAGATGGACACGCGAGACGCGACACGTTCAGAATTAATACACTTTTAACAAACTACAGAACAGCGCGAGCGGGAAGCGGCGCAGCTCACGCGGACAGGGCTAATGCTCCGAGAACGGACACTGCACTAGTGCTGTTAAACACATCTTCCCCATGAACACTCACACGTAACACACACACACACACACACACACACACACACACACACACACACACACACACACACACACACACACACACACACACACACACACACACACACACACACACACACACACACACACACACACACACACACACACACACACAGGTCTGTTAACTTCAGCAATACTTTTAATAAGGTAATCTAATATTTTTCTGACTAACAAATTACTGACACAGTGAAGGGCAGATTTAAATAGAGAAAAACGAAATTTAAATAAAGAAAAACAAAATTTAAAAAAAAGAAAAACAAAATGTAAAAAAAAGAAAAACAAAATTTAAATAAACAAAAACAAAATTTAAAACAAAGAAAAACAATTTAAATAAAGAAAAACGAAATTAAGTTAAATTAGAAACAAGATTAATTAAGATTGATAATAATGGGTAAAAAGGCTAAAACATTTTGTTTCTATTATTATTATGCACTTCTGTCCACACACACACTCCGCTGTTCTGCGCTTCTGTCCACACACACACTCCGCTGTTCTGCACTTCTGTCCACACACACTCCGCTGTTCTGCGCTTCTGTCCACACACACACTCCGCTGTTCTGCGCTTCTGTCCACACACACTCCGCTGTTCTGCGCTTCTGTCCACACACACACTCCGCTGTTCTGCGCTTCTGTCCACACACACACTCCGCTGTTCTGCGCTTCTGTCCACACACACACTCCGCTGTTCTGCGCTTCTGTCCACACACACACTCCGCTGTTCTCATACACTTCTGTCCACACACACACTCCGCTGTTCTGCGCTTCTGTCCACACACACACTCCGCTGTTCTCATGCACTTCTGTCCACACACACACTCCGCTGTTCTCATGCACTTCTGTCCACACACACACTCCGCTGTTCTCATGCACTTCTGTCCACACACACACTCCGCTGTTCTCATGCACTTCTGTCCACACACACACTCCGCTGTTCTCATGCACTTCTGTCCACACACACTCCGCTGTTCTGCGCTTCTGTCCACACACACTCCGCTGTTCTCATGCACTTCTGTCCACACACACTCCGCTGTTCTGCGCTTCTGTCCACACACACTCCGCTGTTCTCATACACTTCTGTCCACACACACACTCCGCTGTTCTGCGCTTCTGTCCACACACACTCCACTGTTCTCATGCACTTCTGTCCACACACACACTCCGCTGTTCTGCGCTTCTGTCCACACACACTCCGCTGTTCTGCGCTTCTGTCCACACACACTCCGCTGTTCTGCGCTTCTGTCCACACACACACTCCACTGTTCTCATGCACTTCTGTCCACACACACACTCCGCTGTTCTCATGCACTTCTGTCCACACACACTCCGCTGTTCTCATGCACTTCTGTCCACACACACACTCCGCTGTTCTCATGCACTTCTGTCCACACACACACTCCGCTGTTCTCATGCACTTCTGTCCACACACACACCGCTGTTCTCATGTACTTCTGTCCACACACACTCCGCTGTTCTGCGCTTCTGTCCACACACACTCCGCTGTTCTCATGCACTTCTGTCCACACACACTCCGCTGTTCTCATGTACTTCTGTCCACACACACACTCCGCTGTTCTCATGCACTTCTGTCCACACACACACTCCGCTGTTCTCATGCGCTTCTGTCCACACACACTCCGCTGTTCTGCGCTTCTGTCCACACACACACTCCGCTGTTCTCATGCACTTCTGTCCACACACACACTCCGCTGTTCTCATGTACTTCTGTCCACACACACACTCCGCTGTTCTCATGCGCTTCTGTCCACACACACTCCGCTGTTCTGCGCTTCTGTCCACACACACACTCCACTGTTCTCATGCACTTCTGTCCACACACACACTCCGCTGTTCTCATGCACTTCTGTCCACACACACTCCGCTGTTCTCATGCACTTCTGTCCACACACACACTCCGCTGTTCTCATGCACTTCTGTCCACACACACACTCCGCTGTTCTCATGCACTTCTGTCCACACACACTCCGCTGTTCTCATGTACTTCTGTCCACACACACTCCGCTGTTCTCATGCACTTCTGTCCACACACACACTCCGCTGTTCTCATGCACTTCTGTCCACACACACACTCCGCTGTTCTCATGCACTTCTGTCCACACACACTCCGCTGTTCTCATGTACTTCTGTCCACACACACTCCGCTGTTCTCATGCACTTCTGTCCACACACACTCCGCTGTTCTCATGCACTTCTGTCCACACACACTCCGCTGTTCTGCACTTCTGTCCACACACACTCCGCTGTTCTCATGTACTTCTGTCCACACACACTCCGCTGTTCTCATGCACTTCTGTCCACACACACTCCGCTGTTCTCATGCACTTCTGTCCACACACACTCCGCTGTTCTCATGCACTTCTGTCCACACACACTCCGCTGTTCTCATGCACTTCTGTCCACACACACTCCGCTGTTCTGCGCTTCTGTCCACACACACACTCCGCTGTTCTGCACTTCTGTCCACACACACACTCCGCTGTTCTGCACTTCTGTCCACACACACACTCCGCTGTTCTGCACTTCTGTCCACACACACACTCCGCTGTTCTGCGCTTCTGTCCACACACACTCCGCTGTTCTGCGCTTCTGTCCACACACACACTCCGCTGTTCTGCGCTTCTGTCCACACACACTCCGCTGTTCTGCGCTTCTGTCCACACACACTCCGCTGTTCTCATGCACTTCTGTCCACACACACACTCCACTGTTCTCATGCACTTCTGTCCACACACACACTCCACTGTTCTCATGCACTTCTGTCCACACACACACTCCGCTGTTCTGCACTTCTGTCCACACACACTCCGCTGTTCTGCGCTTCTGTCCACACACACTCCGCTGTTCTCATGCACTTCTGTCCACACACACACTCCACTGTTCTCATGCACTTCTGTCCACACACACACTCCACTGTTCTCATGCACTTCTGTCCACACACACTCCACTGTTCTCATGCACTTCTGTCCACACACACTCCGCTGTTCTGCACTTCTGTCCACACACACTCCGCTGTTCTGCACTTCTGTCCACACACACTCCGCTGTTCTGCGCTTCTGTCCACACACACTCCGCTGTTCTCATGCACTTCTGTCCACACACACTCCACTGTTCTCATGCACTTCTGTCCACACACACTCCGCTGTTCTCATGCACTTCTGTCCACACACACTCCGCTGTTCTCATGCACTTCTGTCCACACACACTCCGCTGTTCTCATGCACTTCTGTCCACACACACTCCGCTGTTCTGCGCTTCTGTCCACACACACTCCGCTGTTCTCATGCACTTCTGTCCACACACACTCCACTGTTCTCATGCACTTCTGTCCACACACACTCCGCTGTTCTCATGCACTTCTGTCCACACACACACTCTGCTGTTCTGCGCTTCTGTCCACACACACACTCCGCTGTTCTCATGCACTTCTGTCCACACACACACTCCGCTGTTCTGCACTTCTGTCCACACACACTCCGCTGTTCTGTGCTTCTGTCCACACACACACTCCGCTGTTCTGCACTTCTGTCCACACACACACTCCGCTGTTCTGCACTTCTGTCCACACACACTCCGCTGTTCTGCACTTCTGTCCACACACACACTCCGCTGTTCTGCGCTTCTGTCCACACACACACTCCGCTGTTCTCATGCACTTCTGTCCACACACACTCCGCTGTTCTGTGCTTCTGTCCACACACACACTCCGCTGTTCTCATGCACTTCTGTCCACACACACTCCGCTGTTCTCATGCACTTCTGTCCACACACACACTCCGCTGTTCTGCACTTCTGTCCACACACACACTCCGCTGTTCTCATGCACTTCTGTCCACACACACACTCCGCTGTTCTCATGCACTTCTGTCCACACACACACTCCGCTGTTCTCATGCACTTCTGTCCACACACACTCCGCTGTTCTCATGCACTTCTGTCCACACACACTCCGCTGTTCTGCACTTCTGTCCACACACACACTCCGCTGTTCTGCGCTTCTGTCCACACACACTCCGCTGTTCTCATGCACTTCTGTCCACACACACTCCGCTGTTCTCATGCACTTCTGTCCACACACACACTCCGCTGTTCTGCACTTCTGTCCACACACACACTCCGCTGTTCTCATGCACTTCTGTCCACACACACACTCCGCTGTTCTCATGCACTTCTGTCCACACACACACTCCGCTGTTCTGCACTTCTGTCCACACACACACTCCGCTGTTCTGCGCTTCTGTCCACACACACACTCCGCTGTTCTCATGCACTTCTGTCCACACACACACTCCGCTGTTTTGCTCTTCTGTCCACACACACTCCGCTGTTCTCATGCACTTCTGTCCACACACACACTCCGCTGTTCTGCACTTCTGTCCACACACACACTCCGCTGTTCTCATGCACTTCTGTCCACACACACACTCCGCTGTTCTGCGCTTCTGTCCACACACACACTCCGCTGTTCTCATGCACTTCTGTCCACACACACACTCCGCTGTTCTCATGCACTTCTGTCCACACACACACTCCGCTGTTCTCATGCACTTCTGTCCACACACACTCCGCTGTTCTCATGCACTTCTGTCCACACACACTCCGCTGTTCTCATGCACTTCTGTCCACACACACTCCGCTGTTCTGCACTTCTGTCCACACACACACTCCGCTGTTCTGCGCTTCTGTCCACACACACTCCGCTGTTCTCATGCACTTCTGTCCACACACACACTCCGCTGTTCTCATGCACTTCTGTCCACACACACTCCGCTGTTCTCATGCACTTCTGTCCACACACACACTCCGCTGTTCTGCACTTCTGTCCACACACACACTCCGCTGTTCTCATGCACTTCTGTCCACACACACACTCCGCTGTTCTCATGCACTTCTGTCCACACACACTCCGCTGTTCTCATGCACTTCTGTCCACACACACTCCGCTGTTCTCATGCACTTCTGTCCACACACACACTCCGCTGTTCTGCACTTCTGTCCACACACACTCCGCTGTTCTGCGCTTCTGTCCACACACACACTCCGCTGTTCTCATGCACTTCTGTCCACACACACACTCCGCTGTTTTGCTCTTCTGTCCACACACACTCCGCTGTTCTCATGCACTTCTGTCCACACACACACTCCGCTGTTCTGCACTTCTGTCCACACACACACTCCGCTGTTCTCATGCACTTCTGTCCACACACACACTCCGCTGTTCTGCGCTTCTGTCCACACACACACTCCGCTGTTCTCATGCACTTCTGTCCACACACACACTCCGCTGTTCTCATGCACTTCTGTCCACACACACACTCCGCTGTTCTCATGCACTTCTGTCCACACACACTCCGCTGTTCTCATGCACTTCTGTCCACACACACTCCGCTGTTCTCATGCACTTCTGTCCACACACACTCCGCTGTTCTCATGCACTTCTGTCCACACACACTCAAATCAAATCAAATCAAATTTTATTTGTAGAGCGCCTAACAACAGCCAGAAGGTGCACAAGGCGCTTTCCAGTAAAACCAACAATAGACAACAATAAATAAAAACATAAATGTGCATAAAATAACAGTCAAATAGGAAGCTACGTGTTGAAAGCTTGTCTGAATAGGTGAGTTTTCAACTGGGATTTGAAAACACTCAACACGGTAATGCTTCGTAGGTATTGCGGAAGAGCGTTCCACAGCTTTGGGCCCTGGACGGCAAATGACCGGCCTCCAAACTTTTTATATTTAAACTTGGGAGTGACCAGAGAGGTGTGTTCAGAGGAGCGCAGAGTTCTGGCAGGTTGGTAGACCGTTACTAATTCAGCAAGGTATGCCGGTGCCAGACCATTAATGGCCTTGAACACAAACAGCAGGCTCTTATACTCCACCCTAAACCGCACCGGGAGCCAGTGGAGCGAACGGAGGACTGGGGTGATGTGTGAGCGTTTGGAGGTGTTGCAAAGAAGGCGTGCTGCCGCGTTTTGTACCAGTTGAAGCCGATTGAGGGATGATTGATTAAGTCCAGTGTAGAGGGCATTACAGTAGTCTATCCTTGAGCTGATGAAGGCATGAATGGCTTTTTCAAAGTCAGCTCTAGACAAGAATGGTTTTACCTTACTGAGGAGCCTTAGCTGGTAAAAGCTCGCCCTCACAACTGCACTAATCTGTTTGTCATACTGCAAGCTTTTGTCAAAAATAACACCCAGGTTACGCACAGTGGGTGCAAACTGCGGTGTAAGAGGACCAAAACTGAGAGAACTATTGGGTGAGTCCGGGCTGAATAGGATGTACTCAGTCTTTCCTTCATTCAGATGAAGGAAATTCTGCGAAAGCCACTGTTTGATGTCCTGAAGGCAGTTATGAAGAGGGTCCAGTGCAGAACGATTGCTCAGAATCACAGGAAGGTAGATCTGGAGATCGTCTGCATAGAAATGAAATTGAACGTTGTGATTGGAGATGAGTTGACCAAGTGGCAGCATATAAAATGAAAACAGAATAGGACCGAGAATGGATCCTTGTGGCACACCGGATGACAGGGGGGCAGCTGAGGAGGAAAAGTCATTAAGCATTACTGAGAAAGTTCTGTTAGTGAGATATGAAGAGAACCAATTGAGCACTGTGCCCTGCAGACCGATAGCATGTTGAAGACGAGAGATGAGGATGGCATGATCCACGGTGTCAAATGCAGCGGTCAGGTCCAGTAACACCAAAACCACAGAGCTTTTACTGTCCAGGGCTCCTAGAATGTCATTATTGACCCTCAGTAACGCTGATTCAGTGCTGTGTCTAGACCTGAAACCAGACTGAAATTTATCAGCAATGACGTGCAGTTGGAGGTGAGACTGAAGCTGGGAGAAAACAAGCTTCTCCATCAACTTAGACAAAAATGACAGGTGAGATATAGGGCGGAAGTTGGACAGTATGGATGGATCAAGGTTGGGTTTCTTAAGCAGCGGTCTGACAATGGCGTGTTTGAGAGCAGTGGGAACAGTTCCCAAACTAAGACAGCTGTTTATGAAGGAGACAAGGAAGGGACCTATGGTGTCAATAGCCTCCTTCAAAATCCTGGCAGGAACAGCATCAAGAGGGCAAGTGGTAGGCTTCAACTCATGGACAGCTTTTTTGAGGTCCGCAAGAGTAACTTCCTCAAAGTTCTCCAGCACACATTGCGCTGCTCTGGAGGACATGGCAACAGCAGGAGTGTGTGTAATGGTATGTCTAACAGACAAAACCTTGTCCAAAAAGTATTGTCTGAATGCATTGCATGTATTTTCAGATACATCATTCAAAACAACAACAGACACCGGATTTATGACAGAATTAACAGTGCTAAACAGAATTCCAGGGCGGTGGCTGTTTCTATGGATGAGATTGGAAAGATACTGTCCTTTAGCTTCCTTCACAGCTCTCTGATAAGTGGCAAGACTGTCTCTAAACATCTCCAGTGACACCTGCAGTCCATCCTTCTTCCATTTTCGCTCAGCCTGTCTACACTTACGCCTGAGGGCCCAAGTTGTATCATTTAGCCAGGGGTCCAATGGACCTTTGGTCATCTTTACCTTGTAAGGCGCAACAGAGTCCATAATCTGGGAGCAGATGGTGTGGAAGGAGGAGAGGAAAAGGTCAGGACATAGAGGCGATGCCAATGCAGCAGTAGAGGCGAGATCAGAAACAGAGAAGGCAGCAACAAAATCATCAACTGTAGATGAGGTAAAGATGCGACGACGATGGGGGGCAGTGGACGTGGGTGCAGACGGAGCAGCACAGATGTCAAACCGTATGAGAGAGTGGTCAGAGATGGGAAAATCCAGCACCTCACAAGTTGACACGGTCACCCCGCGAGAGATGATAAGATCAAGAGTGTGACCTAACCTATGAGTGGGACAGGATATGGACTGGGTCAAATCCAATGAATCTAAAAGTGCCTTAAAATCATTAGCAGGTTTATCAGAGGGGCAACAAACATGAATGTTAAAATCACCACAGATTAAAATATTGTCAAACTTTGCCAGAAACTCTGTCAGAAACTCTGAAAACTCGCTGTTCTCATACACTTCTGTCCACACACACTCCGCTGTTCTCATACACTTCTGTCCACACACACTCCGCTGTTCTCATACACTTCTGTCCACACACACACTCCGCTGTTCTCATGCACTTCTGTCCACACACACACTCCGCTGTTCTCATGCACTTCTGTCCACACACACTCCGCTGTTCTGCACTTCTGTCCACACACACACTCCGCTGTTCTCATGCACTTCTGTCCACACACACACTCTGCTGTTCTCATGCACTTCTGTCCACACACACACTCCGCTGTTCTGCACTTCTGTCCACACACACTCCGCTGTTCTCATGCACTTCTGTCCACACACACTCCGCTGTTCTCATGCACTTCTGTCCACACACACTCCGCTGTTCTCATGCACTTCTGTCCACACACACTCCGCTGTTCTCATGCACTTCTGTCCACACACACTCCGCTGTTCTCATGCACTTCTGTCCACACACACACTCCGCTGTTCTCATGCACTTCTGTCCACACACACACTCCGCTGTTCTCATGCACTTCTGTCCACACACACACTCCGCTGTTCTCATGCACTTCTGTCCACACACACACTCCGCTGTTCTCATGCACTTCTGTCCACACACACTCTGCTGTTCTCATGCACTTCTGTCCACACACACTCCGCTGTTCTCATGCACTTCTGTCCACACACACTCCGCTGTTCTGCACTTCTGTCCACACACACTCCGCTGTTCTTATGCACTTCTGTCCACACACACACTCCGCTGTTCTGCTCTTCTGTCCACACACACACTCCGCCGTTCTCATGCTCTTCTGTCCACACACACTCCGCTGTTCTCATGCACTTCTGTCCACACACACTCCGCTGTTCTCATGCACTTCTGTCCACACACACTCCGCTGTTCTCATGCACTTCTGTCCACACACACTCCGCTGTTCTCATGCACTTCTGTCCACACACACTCCGCTGTTCTCATGCACTTCTGTCCACACACACACTCCGCTGTTCTGCACTTCTGTCCACACACACTCCGCTGTTCTGCACTTCTGTCCACACACACTCCGCTGTTCTTATGCACTTCTGTCCACACACACACTCCGCTGTTCTGCGCTTCTGTCCACACACACTCCGCTGTTCTCATGCTCTTCTGTCCACACACACACTCCGCTGTTCTGCACTTCTGTCCACACACACTCCGCTGTTCTTATGCACTTCTGTCCACACACACACTCCGCTGTTCTGCACTTCTGTCCACACACACTCCGCTGTTCTCATGCTCTTCTGTCCACACACACACTCCGCTGTTCTGCACTTCTGTCCACACACACTCCGCTGTTCTCATGCTCTTCTGTCCACACACACACTCCGCTGTTCTGCACTTCTGTCCACACACACTCCGCTGTTCTTATGCACTTCTGTCCACACACACTCCGCTGTTCTGCGCTTCTGTCCACACACACTCCGCTGTTCTCATGCACTTCTGTCCACACACACTCCGCTGTTCTCATGCACTTCTGTCCACACACACACTCCGCTGTTCTGCACTTCTGTCCACACACACTCCGCTGTTCTTATGCACTTCTGTCCACACACACACTCCGCTGTTCTGCGCTTCTGTCCACACACACTCCGCTGTTCTCATGCACTTCTGTCCACACACACTCCGCTGTTCTCATGCACTTCTGTCCACACACACTCCGCTGTTCTCATGCACTTCTGTCCACACACACTCCGCTGTTCTCATGCACTTCTGTCCACACACACTCCGCTGTTCTCATGCACTTCTGTCCACACACACTCCGCTGTTCTCATGCACTTCTGTCCACACACACTCCGCTGTTCTCATGCACTTCTGTCCACACACACTCCGCTGTTCTCATGCACTTCTGTCCACACACACTCCGCTGTTCTCATGCGCTTCTGTCCACACACACTCCGCTGTTCTCATGCACTTCTGTCCACACACACTCCGCTGTTCTCATGCACTTCTGTCCACACACACTCCGCTGTTCTCATGCACTTCTGTCCACACACACTCCGCTGTTCTCATGCACTTCTGTCCACACACACTCCGCTGTTCTCATGCACTTCTGTCCACACACACTCCGCTGTTCTCATGCACTTCTGTCCACACACACTCCGCTGTTCTCATGCACTTCTGTCCACACACACTCCGCTGTTCTCATGCACTTCTGTCCACACACACTCCGCTGTTCTGCACTTCTGTCCACACACACTCCGCTGTTCTCATGCACTTCTGTCCACACACACACTCCGCTGTTCTCATGCACTTCTGTCCACACACACTCCGCTGTTCTCATGCACTTCGGTCCACACACACTCCGCTGTTCTCATGCACTTCTGTCCACACACACTCCGCTGTTCTCATGCACTTCTGTCCACACACACTCTGCTGTTCTCATGCTCTTCTGTCCACACACACTCCGCTGTTCTCATGCACTTCTGTCCACACACACACTCCGCTGTTCTCATGCTCTTCTGTCCACACACACTCCGCTGTTCTGCACTTCTGTCCACACACACACTCCGCTGTTCTGCACTTCTGTCCACACACACACTCCGCTGTTCTGCACTTCTGTCCACACACACACTCCGCTGTTCTGCACTTCTGTCCACACACACTCCGCTGTTCTCATGCACTTCTGTCCACACACACACTCCGCTGTTCTCATGCACTTCTGTCCACACACACTCCGCTGTTCTGCACTTCTGTCCACACACACTCCGCTGTTCTCATGCACTTCTGTCCACACACACACTCTGCTGTTCTCATGCACTTCTGTCCACACACACTCCGCTGTTCTCATGCACTTCTGTCCACACACACTCCGCTGTTCTGCACTTCTGTCCACACACACTCTGCTGTTCTGCACTTCTGTCCACACACACTCCGCTGTTCTCATGCACTTCTGTCCACACACACACTCCGCTGTTCTCATGCACTTCTGTCCACACACACTCCGCTGTTCTGCACTTCTGTCCACACACACTCCGCTGTTCTCATGCACTTCTGTCCACACACACACTCCGCTGTTCTCATGCACTTCTGTCCACACACACTCCGCTGTTCTCATGCACTTCTGTCCACACACACTCCGCTGTTCTGTACTTCTGTCCACACACACTCCGCTGTTCTCATGCTCTTCTGTCCACACACACTCCGCTGTTCTCATGCTCTTCTGTCCACACACACTCCGCTGTTCTCATGCACTTCTGTCCACACACACTCCGCTGTTCTGCTCTAGCCAGAGAACACTCCCGTTGCAGGAACACTTTAGTAGGCCAAGAAGAAGCAAATATATTTATTAAGTATAACGAGGTTGGGTTCCTTCAACTGACCATCCTATTAAAAATGGCTAGGCTATATAAGATAATTGTAAAAAAAGAGTATTGTATTTCGTCAGATTTTATAGTGTTGAACATATTCAAGCGCGAATGAGAACCGTTTCAGGTGTGCAAAAAAAAATCAAAACGAATATTCGAATGTCAAATTTTCAAATCGAATACGAACCCACCGAACGATTATTCGAATATTCGGGTCCAGCCCTACACATCATGAAGACAGCTGTCAATCAAACACATCATGAAGACAGCTGTCAATCAAACACATCATGAAGACAGCTGTCAATCAAACACATCATGAAGACAGCTGTCAATCAAACACATCATGAAGACAGCTGTCAATCAAACACATCATGAAGACAGCTGTCAATCAAACACATCATGAAGACAGCTGTCAATCATTCAATCACTGAATACAGCTGTACACGTGAGTTAGATAACTGAGATAATTATCCTTCCTGCACAATCCCCCGTTACCCTGTTTAAAACGGCAGCGAGGGAAATTACCCAGAGGCCCCTGCTTCATAAACACACTCAAATTAATGAGTCTGGATGCAGACGACAATCAAACACTTCACTGACGACAGCTGTCAATCATCACATCACTGAAATCAGCTGTCAATCAAACACATCACTGAAATCAGCTGTCAATCATCATATCACTGAAGACAGCTGTCAATCATCACATCACTCGAACATGAAATCACATCCATCATCAAAATACTGACATTATCATTATGAATTGATACCATTATTATCAATTAAACACTTTCCTCCAAATACAATACAATTCCTGTAAAAACACAACATCCTCGAATAACAAATATCATTATTTAGTAACACTTTATTTCAATAGTCCACTTCAGACATTCTACTAACTTTAAGTAACTTAAGTACAACACACCGAACCCTAGCTTTACTCCACTAATACTCTAACGAGAGTTGGTTGACATATAGTTGCACAGTTGCTTATTATAGTTGGTAGAATGACTAAAGTGGACTGTTGAAATAACGTGAAACACATTATTATTTATAAATGATTGACATGTTTCACTTTGAGCTGCACACAATGTGACCGTTTGATAAAACGGAATAAAGATAAAGTAAATACTGAGTTCTCTGTGTGGTTTAGTGTGTGTGTTACAGTTACAGTATTTATAACTAGTTTAAAATAAAAAAATAATAGAATGGATTCTATGGAATCGACCCATCTTGATAACTGAGTAAACAAGTGTGTGTGTGAGTGTGTGTGTGTGTGTGTGTGTGTGTGTGTGATTGAGAGAGACTGTGTGAGTGTGTGTGTGTGTGTGTGTGTGTGTGTGTGTGTGTGTGATTGAGAGAGACTGTGTGTGTGAGTGTGTGTGTGTGTGTGTGTGTGTGTGTGTGATTGAGAGAGACTGTGTGAGTGTGTGTGTGTGTGTGTGTGTGTGTGTGTGTGTGTCTCACCTGACTGGTGCAAACAAACCCACCCTGGTAATGTTTGTCAGTCAAGTTAAACATTCAGACTAATACAACAGTAACTGGTTCTCAATACACACACACACACACACACACACACACACACACACACAAGTAAACATCTGTCTGTTAAGCTTCATTTAATTAATACAATGTGTTTGGA
>CM040832.1:38079465-38101965 GCA_022828995.1 Vimba vimba
CATAAACCCCTGCAATATTACCCATAAAGCCCTGCGCTGCAGCCAGTATTGTTTACCCATAAACCCCTGGGCTCTTACCCATAAACCCCTGCAATATTACCCATAAACCCCTGCGCTGCGGCCGGTGTCGTTAACCCATAAACCCCTGCAATATTACCCATAAACCCCTGCACTGCAGCCGGTGTCGTTTACCCATAAACCCCTGCAATATTACCCATAAACCCCTGCACTGCAGCCGGTGTCGTTTACCCATAAACCCCTGCAATATTACCCATAAACCCCTGTGCTGCGGCTGGTGTCGTTTATCCAGAAACCCCTGGGCTCTCACCCATAAACCCCTGCACTGCAGCCGATGTCGTTTACCCATAAACCCCTGCGCTGCGGCCGGTGTCGTTTACCCATAAACCCCTGCACTGCAGCCGGTGTCGTTTACCCATAAACCCCTGCGCTGCGGCCGGTGTCGTTTACCCATAAACCCCTGCACTGCAGCCGGTGTCGTTTACCCATAAACCCCTGCGCTGCGGCTGGTGTCGTTTACCCAGAGACCCCTGGGCTCTCACCCATAAACCCCTGCGCTGCGGCCGGTGCCTTTTACCCATAAACCCCTGCGCTGCAGCCGGTGTCGTTTACCCCATAAACCCCTGCGCTGCGGCTGGTGTCGTTTACCAGAGACCCCTGGGCTCTCACCCATAAACCCCTGCGCTGCGGCCGGTGCCTTTTACCCATAAACCCCTGCGCTGCAGCCGGTGTCGTTTACCCATAAACCCCTGCATTCTTACCCATAAACCCCTGCGCTGCGGCTGGTGTCGTTTACCCATAAACCCCTGCGCTGCGGCCGGTGTCGTTTACCCATAAACCCCTGCACTGCAGCCGGTGTCGTTTACCCATAAACCCCTGCGCTGCGGCCGGTGTCGTTTACCCATAAACCCCTGCACTGCAGCCGGTGTCGTTTACCCATAAACCCCTGCGCTGCGGCTGGTGTCGTTTACCCAGAGACCCCTGGGCTCTCACCCATAAACCCCTGCGCTGCGGCCGGTGCCTTTTACCCATAAACCCCTGCATTCTTACCCATAAACCCCTGCGCTGCAGCCGGTGTCGTTTACCCATAAACCCCTGCATTCTTACCCATAAACCCCTGCGCTGCGGCTGGTGTCGTTTACCCCATAAACCCCTGCGCTGCGGCTGGTGTCGTTTACCCATAAACCCTGGGCTCTCACCCATAAACCCCTGCGCTGAGGACGGTGTCGTTTACCCATAAACCCCTGCACTGCAAGCCGGTGTCGTTTACCCATAAACCCCTGGGCTCTCAAAAACTTGGAGAACGGCAGTCCGCCACACTGTCACATGACCTCGTTACATCACATGACTGGAGCCTGTTCACATCTCTGGCGTTCTCAGAAGCAGAAGTCGTCATAAACTCCTATATTGGTGAACGGGAGACCACAGCAAATATACGTTTTGTATTCACATTTGCTCCAATATCAAAAGAAATTATCCATGACAGCGTTCCTGTGGCTTTCCAAAAGAGGAAAACAAATATAGAGAGCTTGATTTCACTGGTCAGAAGAGAGAAAGTCAAATTAACCGTCACTCCCTGTATTAGAAACTCCTCGCTGATGATGGAAATATTAAAAACGTTACTAGATTTGTGATGTCTAGAACTGTGAAACGCACTGTGAAAAGACACTATAATAAAGCGTCATCTTGGTTATTACGTATTTTCAATCCAATTTTGTTATAAAACACTGTGTTGATCACACAACGAGTCAAGGAGGAGAACCACTTCCGGTTCACTGATCACACTGTCAAGCGCACTGCATTGTGGGATACGGTGTTAAATGTTTCCTGCACATCTACGGATGCTGTGACACAGGCGTCCCCGACACACTGAGCACTCGACTCACGCACACCATCACAAAACTGATTTATTCTCATTTATTCAACATTTTAAATTAAATATCTTCTTTTACGGCGCTGCTGTCTGATTGGCCGATCACCCACACTCCTGATGGAGACAGAAGACAGACCCAGCGCTAATGAAGTCTGACGAGCTCGTTACAGTCGGCTTTAATCAGTTAAACTCAGTCTTACCAGGCCGAGGCTGAAGAAGAGCAGGCAAACGGATGAGGACAGCGCTCACTTTCTGCAAAACAGGAACACACACGGAGACGGAGTGAGAAACATCTGTGATCATGTCAGAAATAAAGATGGCGATTCTGCATTTTAAATTAGCATCATTTTGTGTAAGTTATCAAAATAATTTGCTCAATCACACGGTTCCATGATGTTTGCTGTGACATACTGCAACATTCAGAGATAAATCTCATTAGCATATGCCCCGCCCACACCTGTTCAGTGTGAGCTACACCAATCACAACAGAGCTCATTTACATAAACCAGACAGAGAGAAGTAAATAATGGCGAACTCTAAATATAAATATGTGCTATAATGTACAACAGACTTTACAGTAAAGCATTCAGGAGCCGAAGCCAATCGACTCCGTATTATCAATCTGTCCGAGATTAAAATAAAGCGTTATAAAACACGAATGATCCGGTTAAATCTCCTGATAAAGCCTGTGTTCTGCTCGCTCAGTCTGGCAGATCAACACAACGAGTGACGCTTATTTTTAGACTTTAAGCGGGAGTTATTTCAGGTAACATCAGGCGAGGCGACAAATATTCTCTTGATTAAAGCATCCGATAATCCCAGAGCGTCGATCCGTTCATAAACCTCACCGGAAACATGAACGCTTTCCCAGAAGATTCCAGAACATTATTGATCAGCGCTTGTATAAATCTATGAAAATAAAGTGATGCTGAGACCTTCATCATCTGTCAATCACGGGATACAAGATCATCAGCACTTCTGATCAGACGAATATATATAATACATTATAATATATATTATACTAATTTATAATTATATCTAATATAATCAAGCATTCTCACGAGATAAACACAACTGGACTGACTGGAGACACACTTCCCGTATCAGAGGTCAAAGGTCGTGTGTCCAGTCAAACTCTACAGTATTTCAGCACTGATTCATTGGTGGGATGTAGATTAACGAGACTGATGAAGCACGGGCCGGTTGTGTGACGCTCTGATCCTCAAGAGCCCTCAAGAACAAACAACGGTCTAAAACCCAATGGGTTCTCATGAGGGTTTCTCCATTCTGTCCTGATGGAGTTTCGGTTGCTTCACTGTCGCCTTTGGCTTTTGAATTGCTCAGTCGGGGACATTTAATATTCCACAATATTATTGATCTCCTGCATTGACACCATTATATGAGAACTGAACTGAGCTGGACGATGACATCACGCTTTTCTCCAGAGCCGCTATATATATATATATAAATGAACTAAATGAATAACTTTTTTACAGCAGAAATGAACCATCACTGAACTTACTTAAGCTGGACTGAGACAAACTTTATTTTCCTGTTATCTCTGTAAAGCTGAAACACTCTGTGTTGTTAAAGCGCTGTATAAATAAAGCTGACTTGACTTAAAGCCTGAACACACACACAGACTGTGTTTCTATTAGGTGTAGTGTGTGTACTATTCACTCGTCTGATCTCCTGACGCTGGTCATGTGACCCGCCCGAGGCTGCTGGGATGCGATCACATGACCAGCGTCCTCGGCTGACACGGTAATAATAGCGTTCAGAAGTCACGTTCTGAGTTATAGCACAAAGGTGGAAGGTTTAATTGGCAGTGTGGATTGTGCCGTGACTGAGATTAGAAAGAGCAGGAATAGCTCAACTCTATTTATATCCGTCGTCCAGGAACCGCTCGCAGGAGCAGTGCATGATGGGAGATCTGAGGTCGGATCACACATTCATTAGTGTCATTAATGCCATAATCATTTGTTAACAAACAAGTATTCATTACTTCAATGAGCTCATTGTTTCTGCATTAAATTATTACATTGTTTAAATTAATACACTTTCAGCTAACTGTGATTTTGTATATGTACATTTCTGAAATACATAACTTAGTTTCCTCTGATAACAGATCACTGTAAACTGTAATGAAATGATGTGTACTGTGAAAAGCGCTATACAAATAAATGTGAATTGAATTAACGGTAAAAGTGTGACTGACACACTCTCCATTCCTCTCAACACTGATTCATTTGGAAATATTTAACGTTAAATTTATTAAGAAAATGTATCGCAACTAATGCTGTAAACTATACCTGGCCAGTTAATTACTATAATTATAATAATAACTGCCGTTTATTTTCACACATTATAAAATTAGCATATAAACAATTTAAATTGCACCCAAGGCAGTTTCAAATGATACTTTTTCAATATATATAAATTAGCTAAATTAATAACTTTTCTACAACACAAATGAACCATCACTGAACTTTCTTAAGCTGGACTGTGACGATATTTTCTTCTGGAAACAAACTTTGTTGCATTATTTTCCTGTTATCTCTGTAAAGCTGCTTTGAAACACTCTGTGTTGTAAAAAGCGCTGTATAAATAAAGGAGACTTGACTAATGATATAATTATGTTTCTACTCCAATTCATTGTTGTAACAAACATTTAAACTGTGGGAGTCATAAAAACGTATAATTAAAACACACATTTAACACTGAAGGACAGATCTAGTAAAATATAATGCACATGTGATCTAGTGCATGTGTGTGTCAGAAGCTCCTCTCTAGAGTTATTCTGTAGAGTTTGTTCACTGAAAGGCTTTTCTGAGGTAAATGTGACGTTACGTGACATCATTGTTCTCCCGCTGTTTTAGTGACGGGTGAAACGCTGATTGATGGATTACATGAGACATGATTGATTTCAGGAAGTTGTTCTGAATCTTTCAACTTTCCTTCTGATGTTCATTGATGTTTATTTGCTGCTGTAACTAGTAGTAAAGAGGAAGAGATGATCCTGTCACACACATTAAACACACACACACACACACACACAAATTTAATGATGAAACTCACAGGATTTGAAACGGAGACTTTGTTTCATATCAAAAATATCAAAGATTACTGTGATTATTGGATGGGAGGAGCTACAGATGTTTAGTGAAGTTTTCTTCACACATCGACTGAAAACAGCGCTGAATAAATCCATCACGGATAAGAATCAATATCAGCTCATTAAAATGAGAATTGATTAAAACCATCAGATCTATATTCTCCGCCGCTTTGAGACCCAGCGTTTTTAATCTCCGAATGACAGCAGACGAACATGAACGTCTTCATCTCTCAGCTCGAGTTACAGGAGAATCAGTGAAAGTTAATGAACTGATGACATCGTCCGTATCTGATGGTCACGTCGTAAAGATCATGTGTACGAGTTGAACGCACATGAACGCCTCCACAATGTTGTAAATACGCGTGGGAAGCTCGGGAGTTTACGAGTCAGTGAGAAACACCACAATACTCACAGGTTTAGCAGTGATATTATCAGGCTTTTCTACTTACAGCGCAGATGATAACCTGCACAGAATATGTGGCATTGTAATATAACAATATAATATGTAACGATAAAGTTTGCAGTGGCTTCATAAATTAATTAAAAACTTAAAAAAAAAAACAAAGCACACCTGATGCACATTTCTCTGTTCTTCATTTTCTAGAGCTAGAGTTTAAAGGGCCCCTATTATGGATTTTTTAATGTGACCTTGTGGTGTGTAAGATAGCTAGGGTTAGGGTTAGTGTGGGTTCATGTAGTGTGTAAGATAGCTAGGGTTAGGGTTAGTGTGGGTTCATGTAGTGTGTAAGATAGCAAGGGTTAGGGTTAGTGTGGGTTCATGTAGTGTGTAAGATAGCTAGGGTTAGGGTTAGTGTGGGTTCATGTAGTGTGTAAGATAGCTAGGGTTAGGGTTAGTGTGGGTTCATGTAGTGTGTAAGATAGCTAGGGTTAGGGTTAGTGTGGGTTCATGTAGTGTGTAAGATAGCTAGGGTTAGGGTTAGTGTGGGTTCATGTAGTGTGTAAGATAGTTAGGGTTAGGGTTAGTGTGGGTTCATGTAGTGTGTAAGATAGCTAGGGTTAGGGTTAGGGTGTGTAACACAGCTCTAAGTGAATGAAAACATCCTGCAAAGTTTTAAATCTGAAAGTGCACCGTATATAAAGTTATTCTCTTTCAAAAGTAAGAGTCGATTCTGAGTCACTGAAATTAATTGTTTTTCAAACGAGTCATAAGCCGTTTCGTTGTGACGTCAAGACGACACATTAGCATATTGCCCGCCCACTTATTGCGTGCGCAGACACCAGGGAAAACTCAAACCTCAAACCAGCAGCTGATTCCTGTGGACACTGGAGAGCATCATGTCCAGGAGACGCTGTGCTCTATAATGTGAAGGTAAAGCCAGTGTTTTCACTGCCCAAGGACGAGCATGTGAAGAATCAGAGGTTAAAGGTCATCTTTACCACGGTATCACAGCAGTAAAAAAAAAATGGAGCGCAACTGGAGGAAAACAAAACTAGAGGTATTTTGCATTTCATGGAAAGAGAGTTCGATTGCAAGTATTCAAAGATACTTGAAAAGGCAGTATCCTCACAACTATGTTCCTTTTTAGAAAGAAATGATATCTGCGAGGATTTCCAGTCAGGATTTAGATTGTACCATAGTACTGAGACAGCTCTCGTCAGAGTCACAAATGATTTGCTCTTATCATCCGATCGTGGTTGTATCTCTCTATTAGTATTACTCGAACTTAGTGCTGCATTTGACACCATTGACCACAACGTTCTTTTAAATAGACTTGAAAATTATGTTGGCATTAGTGGAATTGCACTAGCATGGTTTAGATCATACTTATCTGACTGTTATCAGTTTGTAGCAGTAAATGAAGAGATGTCTCATCGATCACAAGTTCAGTATGGAGTACCACAAGGCTTAGTACTAGGACCGCTGCTGTTCACTCTGTACATGCTACCCTTAGGAGATATCATTAGGAAACATGGAATTAGTTTTCACTGTTATGCTGATGATACTCAGCTCTATATTTCTTCACGCCCTGATGAAACTTACCAACTCACTAAATTAACAGAATGCATAGCTGCTATAAAAAAATGGATGACTAGTAATTTCCTACTACTAAACTCTGAAAAAACAGATTCTAATTATTGGACAAAAAACTTCCTCACGTAATAATCTAGAATACTGTCTAACACTTGATGGCTGCTCTGTGAAGTTTTCGTCGTCGGTTAGGAACCTGGGTGTGTGTGTGTGTGTGTGTGTGTGTGTGTGTGTGTGTGTGTGTGTGTGTGTGTGTGTGTGTGTGTGTGCTCTTTGATACCAATCTTTCATTTGAAAGTCACGTGTCCAGTATCTGTAAAACCGCATTCTTCCATCTTAAAAATATATCTAAATTACGGCATATGCTCTCATTGACAAATGCGGAACAGTTAGTTCATGTGTTCATGAGCTCAAGGCTAGATTATTGTAATGCTCTACTGGGTGGTTGCCCTGCACGCTTAATAAACAAACTACAGCTGGTCCAAAACGCAGCAGCTCGAGTTCTTACCAGAACCAAGAAGTATGACCATATTAGCCCGGTTCTGTCAACACTGCACTGGCTCCCTATTAAACATCGCATAAATTTTAAAATATTGCTGATTACTTACAAAGCACTAAATGGTTTAGCTCCGCAGTGCTTGAGCGAGCTCTTAACGCATTATAGTCTTTCACGTCTATTGCGATCTCAAAATTTCAGCCAGTTGATAATAGCTAGAATATCTAAATCGACTGCTGGCGGCAGATCCTTCTCCTATTTAGCACCAAAACTTTGGAACAGTCTTCCTAACATTGTCCGGGAAGCAGACATACTCTGTCAGTTGAGACTAAAGACATCTCTTTGACCTAGCATACACATAACACATTATAGACTTCTATAATTCAATGTTAGGCTGCATAGATTAGATCAGTCGGAACCGGGAACACTTCCCATAAATCCTGATGTACTCGTTACATCATAAGAAGAATGGCGTCTACGCTAATTTTAGTGTCTTTGTTTGTCCCGAGGTTTTCCCGCAGCCTGCCGGATCCAGGCCGTATCCAGATCTGACAAAGGACCTTCGCCTGGACCCGATGACAACGCAGTCTCTCCCTATGGAGGATCCCTTTACCACTTTACAGATAAAGCATTGTCGGGAAATTCGTTTTTATTTTCGTTTGGAAAATAACTTTATTAAAGAACCGCTATAAAGCCAAAACGATCTCTGTTACCATAAATTATACGTTTATCTCTGTAAAGCTGCTTTGAAACAATCTACATTGTTAAAAGCGCTATATAAATGAAGATGACTTGACTTGACTTGACAGTGTAATCCTAAACTTTTGCTGTGTTCCCTTTATTTCACTGACGACTGCTTCTCAAATCTCGGAGTTCAATACATGATTCACAAACTGCTTGCTCTTGAAAGATGGTGTTCAAAATACTTAGTTTTGAGTTTTATATTGTGTAGGTCTCCTGCTAACTGGCTAACTCACGTTATCACTGTCTTACTGAAATACTTCTGCTAATCAGCTGTGGGCCACGATTACCTATAACTGTGTCTATTAATGCAGATCGCCTGTCGTTCTCACTACTTTGAGGAAATATTAAGCATAGAGCAAGATTTGTTTTACCAACGTTTATGTTACATCAGTCATTCACGCTAGACTTCGGCTAATGTATACACTGTTATTGATACAGTTTCCACGTGTTCACCGCAATATATTAGTAAAATACTCGATAAATAAATTAATAAAATAATCGGTTGATGGACATGCACGTGTTAATGCTGATGGTGAGGAATTACAGTTGCAACATCTCATGTCCCTCAAACTGAGTAGAGTATCACTGAGAAACACTGAGTCCTGCTCGAGTCGTCCTGATGGAGGTTCGGGTTCACTTAGAGACACTGAGTCCTGCTCGAGTCGTCCTGATGGAGGTTCGGGTTCACTGAGAAACACTGAGTCCTGCTCGAGTCGTCCTGATGGAGGTTCGGGTTCACTGAGAAACACTGAGTCCTGCTGGAGTCGTCCTGATGGAGGTTCACTGAGAAACACTGAGTCCTGCTCGAGTCGTCCTGATGGAGGTTCGGGTTCACTGAGAAACACTGAGTCCTGCTGGAGTCGTCCTGATGGAGGTTCACTGAGAAACACTGAGTCCTGCTCGAGTCGTCCTGATGGAGGTTCGGGTTCACTGAGAAACACTGAGTCCTGCTCGAGTCGTCCTGATGGAGGTTCAGGTTCACTGAGAAACACTGAGTCCTGCTCGAGTCGTCCTGATGGAGGTTCGGGTTCACTGAGAAACACTGAGTCCTGCTGGAGTCGTCCTGATGGAGGTTCACTGAGAAACACTGAGTCCTGCTCGAGTCGTCCTGATGGAGGTTTGGGTTCACTGAGAAATACTGAGTCCTGCTCGAGTCGTCCTGATGGAGGTTCGGATTCACTGAGAAACACTGAGTCCTGCTGGAGTCGTCCTGATGGAGGTTCACTGAGAAACACTGAGTCCTGCTCGAGTCGTCCTGATGGAGGTTTGGGTTCACTGAGAAACACTGAGTCCTGCTCGAGTCGTCCTGATGGAGGTTCAGGTTCACTGAGAGACACTGAGTCCTGCTCGAGTCGTCCTGATGGAGGTTCGGGTTAACTGAGATACACTGAGTCCTGCTCGAGTCGTCCTGATGGAGGTTCACTGAGAAACACTGAGTCCTGCTCGAGTCGTCCTGATGGAGGTTCGGGTTCACTGAGAAACACTGAGTCCTGCTCGAGTCGTCCTGATGGAGGTTCAGGTTCACTGAGAGACACTGAGTCCTGCTCGAGTCGTCCTGATGGAGGTTCAGGTTCACTGAGAGACACTGAGTCCTGCTCGAGTCGTCCTGATGGAGGTTCACTGAGAAACACTGAGTCCTGCTCGAGTCGTCCTGATGGAGGTTCGGGTTAACTGAGATACACTGAGTCCTGCTCGAGTCGTCCTGATGGAGGTTCACTGAGAAACACTGAGTCCTGCTCGAGTCGTCCTGATGGAGGTTCGGGTTCACTGAGAATCACTGAGTTCTGCTCGAGTCGTCCTGATGGAGGTTCAGGTTCACTGAGAGACACTGAGTCCTGCTCGAGTCGTCCTGATGGAGGTTCGGGTTAACTGAGATACACTGAGTCCTGCTCGAGTCGTCCTGATGGAGGTTCGGGTTCACTGAGAATCACTGAGTCCTGCTCGAGTCGTCCTGATGGAGGTTCACTGAGAGACACTGAGTCCTGCTCGAGTCGTCCTGATGGAGGTTCGGGTTAACTGAGATACACTGAGTCCTGCTCGAGTCGTCCTGATGGAGGTTCGGGTTCACTGAGAATCACTGAGTCCTGCTCGAGTCGTCCTGATGGAGGTTCACTGAGAGACACTGAGTCCTGCTCGAGTCGTCCTGATGAAGGTTCGGGTTCACTGAGATACACTGAGTCCTGCTCGAGTCGTCCTGATGGAGGTTCACTGAGAAACACTGAGTCCTGCTCGAGTCGTCCAGATGGAGGTTCACTGAGAGACACTGAGTCCTGCTCGAGTCGTCCTGATGAAGGTTCGGGTTCACTGAGATACACTGAGTCCTGCTCGAGTCGTCCTGATGGAGGTTCACTGAGAAACACTGAGTCCTGCTCAAGTCGTCCTGATGGAGGTTCGTGTTCACTGAGAATCACTGAGTCCTGCTCGAGTCGTCCTGATGGAGGTTCGGGTTCACTGAGAATCACTGAGTCCTGCTCGAGTCGTCCTGATGGAGGTTCGGGTTCACTGAGAATCACTGAGTCCTGCTCGAGTCGTCCTGATGAAGGTTCGGGTTCACTGAGAATCACTGAGTCCTGCTCGAGTCGTCCTGATGGAGGTTCGGGTTAACTGAGATACACTGAGTCCTGCTCGAGTCGTCCTGATGGAGGTTCGGGTTCACTGAGAATCACTGAGTCCTGCTCGAGTCGTCCTGATGGAGGTTCACTGAGAGACACTGAGTCCTGCTCGAGTCGTCCTGATGGAGGTTCGGGTTAACTGAGATACACTGAGTCCTGCTCGAGTCGTCCTGATGGAGGTTCGGGTTCACTGAGAATCACTGAGTCCTGCTCGAGTCGTCCTGATGGAGGTTCACTGAGAGACACTGAGTCCTGCTCGAGTCGTCCTGATGAAGGTTCGGGTTCACTGAGATACACTGAGTCCTGCTCGAGTCGTCCTGATGGAGGTTCACTGAGAAACACTGAGTCCTGCTCGAGTCGTCCAGATGGAGGTTCACTGAGAGACACTGAGTCCTGCTCGAGTCGTCCTGATGGAGGTTCGGGTTAACTGAGATACACTGAGTCCTGCTCGAGTCGTCCTGATGGAGGTTCGGGTTCACTGAGAATCACTGAGTCCTGCTCGAGTCGTCCTGATGGAGGTTCACTGAGAGACACTGAGTCCTGCTCGAGTCGTCCTGATGAAGGTTCGGGTTCACTGAGATACACTGAGTCCTGCTCGAGTCGTCCTGATGGAGGTTCACTGAGAAACACTGAGTCCTGCTCAAGTCGTCCTGATGGAGGTTCGTGTTCACTGAGAATCACTGAGTCCTGCTCGAGTCGTCCTGATGGAGGTTCGGGTTCACTGAGAATCACTGAGTCCTGCTCGAGTCGTCCTGATGGAGGTTCGGGTTCACTGAGAATCACTGAGTCCTGCTCGAGTCGTCCTGATGGAGGTTCGGGTTCACTGAGATACACTGAGTCCTGCTCGAGTCGTCCTGATGGAGGTTCACTGAGAAACACTGAGTCCTGCTCGAGTCGTCCAGATGGAGGTTCACTGAGAGACACTGAGTCCTGCTGGAGTCGTCCTGATGGAGGTTCGGGTTAACTGAGAATCACTGAGTCCTGCTCGAGTCGTCCTGATGGAGGTTCGGGTTCACTGAGAATCAATGAGTCCTGCTCGAGTCGTCCTGATGGAGGTTCACTGAGAAACACTGAGTCCTGCTCGAGTCGTCCTGATGGAGGTTCACTGAGAAACACTGAGTCCTGCTGGAGTCGTCCTGATGGAGGTTCGGGTTCACTGAGAATCACTGAGTCCTGCTCGAGTCGTCCTGATGGAGGTTCGGGTTCACTGAGAATCACTGAGTCCTGCTCGAGTCGTCCTGATGGAGGTTCGGGTTCACTGAGAATCACTGAGTCCTGCTCGAGTCGTCCTGATGGAGGTTCGGGTTCACTGAGAATCACTGAGTCCTGCTCGAGTCGTCCTGATGAAGGTTCGGGTTCACTGAGAAACACTGAGTCCTGCTCGAATCGTCCTGATGGAGGTTCACTGAGAAACACTGAGTCCTGCTGGAGTCGTCCTGATGGAGGTTCGGGTTCACTGAGAAACACTGAGTCCTGCTCGAGTCGTCCTGATGGAGGTTCACTGAGAGACACTGAGTCCTGCTCGAGTCGTCCTGATGGAGGTTCACTGAGAAACACTGAGTCCTGCTCGAGTCGTCCTGATGGAGGTTCACTGAGATACACTGAGTCCTGCTCGAGTCGTCCTGATGGAGGTTCACTGAGATACACTGAGTCCTGCTCGAGTCGTCCTGATGGAGGTTCGGGTTCACTGAGAATCACTGAGTCCTGCTCGAGTCGTCCTGATGAAGGTTCGGGTTCACTGAGAAACACTGAGTCCTGCTCGAATCGTCCTGATGGAGGTTCACTGAGAAACACTGAGTCCTGCTGGAGTCGTCCTGATGGAGGTTCGGGTTCACTGAGAAACACTGAGTCCTGCTCGAATCGTCCTGATGGAGGTTCACTGAGAAACACTGAGTCCTGCTGGAGTCGTCCTGATGGAGGTTCGGGTTCACTGAGAAACACTGAGTCCTGCTCGAGTCGTCCTGATGGAGGTTCACTGAGAGACACTGAGTCCTGCTCGAGTCGTCCTGATGGAGGTTCACTGAGAAACACTGAGTCCTGCTCGAGTCGTCCTGATGGAGGTTCACTGAGAGACACTGAGTCCTGCTCGAGTCGTCCTGATGGAGGTTCGGGTTCACTGAGAAACACTGAGTCCTGCTCGAGTCGTCCTGATGGAGGTTCACTGAGAAACACTGAGTCCTGCTCGAGTCGTCCTGATGGAGGTTCACTGAGAAACACTGAGTCCTGCTCGAGTCGTCCTGATGGAGGTTCACTGAGATACACTGAGTCCTGCTCGAGTCGTCCTGATGGAGGTTCACTGAGAAACACTGAGTCCTGCTCGAGTCGTCCTGATGGAGGTTCACTGAGATACACTGAGTCCTGCTCGAGTCGTCCTGATGGAGGTTCACTGAGAAACACTGAGTCCTGCTCGAGTCGTCCTGATGGAGGTTCACTGAGATACACTGAGTCCTGCTCAAGTCGTCCTGATGGAGGTTCTGGTTGAATAACTAGTTCTTCCAGTGTTTCATCATCGGACTCGCGCTCGCAGTGATATGTTCAAATCAACGTCATTGTTCGTTACTGTGTTTAGTTTACGGTGTAAGAAGCCTCAGGACACGCAGAGCTGACGTTGTTATGGCAATGGGAGTTTTTGTTTTTGACGCGCTGTACACAGTAAACCAATCAGAGCAGAGTAGCTCATGGAAAGGCGGGATTTATAGAGATTGATTCATCTGACGAGTCGTTTGAGAATCATTGAAAATCTGGTGATGTGCAAAATGTATATTATGAGAAAATGAAACAGTTTTTTGACCTTTGATGCATGTAAACCTGTTGTAGGAGACTCCACAACAACATTAGGAAACTTTAAAATAGCATGATAGGGGCCCTTTAAGAACCTCGCTGTGTTTCTGTATAATACTGAGGAGAAAGAACACCGCCATCTCCCTCCGCACGAGCAACAACTGGCTTCAACATCACAGAACGAGCTCTGCTGCGATGGGTTACACCTGTAGCTTGGGCAGTTTAAGGGACATTCTTAAAATAGTTGAACCACGACCCTACCGGCTAAACCAACACACTACAGCAACACTGTGTCGTGTGTGTGTGTGTGTGTGTGTGTGTGTGTGTGTGTCGTGTGTCGTGTGTCGTGTGTGTGTGTGTGTGTGTGTGTGTGTGTGTGTGTGTGTGTGTGTGTGTGTGTGAGTGAAAACACACGGAAGAGGGAAGAATCGAGCACAACTCACCAGCGGTGTGGAAAGTGATTTAAGGAGCGAGCGACATCTCGGTCCCTGTGAAGACAAACACACAGAGAGACTGATGAAACAGAAGCACAGGAGTGTCTGTGTGTGTGTGTGTGTGTGTGTGTGTGTGTGTGTGTGTGTGTGTGTGTGTGTGTGTGTGTGTGTGTGTGACTGCAGAAAACAGTGCAATGAAAGCAAACGTCAACAACAACAGCCAGAAGCCTGTGACTCATTGTGTTTGTATCTGCCTAATTAAAAAATAATAGTGCATCTTTCTTTCCTACAGCACACACACACACACACACACACCAGAACAACAACACGACACGGGAAAGATGCGGGAAAGCACATAATTCTCCCTCGACTGTTGAAACGACCGACAGGAGCATCAGCCCCGATTACGGTTTATGACAGCGATCTGTAAATCTGCATTAATACACCAATCTTTCATTCACCATATTATATATATATATATATACATATAAACGCATATCGGTTCATCAACATGAGCATCGGTTTATGATACGCAAGCCTGGCGCGAGCTCTTCGCGGTCACCACGAGTCTGATCAGTGTCAACGACCTGACGGCAATATTTCTGTGCAAAAGTGCAACATTTCCTTTTAAAATGATTTGATCAATTCAGGACATATACCCATAAACCTATTTAGTTTTAATTCATTTTCAGAACATTTAAATAACAGACATTATTTGGCACAACCGTCCGCAGTCTCCGCAAAAATGAACAGACTAAAAAAACTATTTAAAATGGTGTTTTAAGAAGAAGAAATTCTAAATAAAATCATAATTTTATGTTTGAAACCTTTCATATTTGATAATTATAGTTTTGGAGCTGTTGAGATGATGATGTCAGGAGGCACACCTGTAAACATGGCTCTTCTATGATGAATGATTACAGATCTCTATAGTATAGTAGGCTGGGACACTTCCATGTCAGCTGGTGCAACCAATGTAAAACTTCTTGTATTTAAAAATTCTATGTCTAACGTTCAAGCACAGACAAAAGCTAATGCAGGCATCCAAATATAATCATCTTGTTCAATGTGAGATTAGCTGCAAAAGTCAGGTGACGCAACTGCAATGAATGAAATAAAAAGCGTTATTTAAGATAAATGAATAATACATTTAAGCTAAGATGGTCTATTATTGTTCTATTTTTTAATTATTGTTCTAAATGTTGTTTACACTTTCAATTATGGTCATGTTAACTCTTTATATTAGGTGTCTGTAACTAATCAATGAAATGTTTGTTCAAGTTGTTTTGCTGCTATTGAGGTGCAATACAGGACAGGTTAGGGTTAAGGGTTGAGGGTTAAGGGTTAAAGGTTAAAGGGATAGTTCACTTTGAAATTAATTTTTGATATGTTTTAGCTTACCTCAAGGGCATCCAAGATGTAGGTGTCTTTGTTTCCGCAGTAGTTTCAATTTTGATATTTTTAGGTCAAACCGTTCTTGTCTGTCAGTCATATAATGCAGGTCTATGGTCACTGTCTCAAAACACAAGCACAAAGTCCAAATTAAAACAATTCCCCATCGTCCAAATGAAACAATTCCCCATCATAAGTACACATTGATGGCCTAAGACACGAAACGAGTGGTTTGTGTGAGAAAACGAACAGTATTTATATTGTTGTTATCTCTTGAAAACAGCACACGTCCAAATGATCTGACGGCGCGGGCGGGTATAGATATATACACTAGATGCCGCCTTGGCTACGGTTTCGTCCCAATGAACTGCAGTGGCGAAGGCGGCATCTAGTGTACACATCTATACCCGCCCGCGCCGTCAGATCATTTGGACTTTGTGCTTGTGTTTTGAGACAGTGACCATCGACCTGCATTATATGACTGACAGACAAGAACGGTTTGACCTAAAAATATCAAAATTGAAACTACTGCGGAAACAAAGACACCTACATCTTGGATGCCCTTGAGGTAAGCTAAAACATATCAAAAATTAATTTCAAAGTGAACTATCCCTTTAAAGGGTTTGGGAAGGTCAACAGTGTAATTATAGATGTCACTACAGAAATTAACAGATGTAATTTTGTATATATTTTTTTAAAATTCAGGCATTTTGTAAATATAAGTACAATGTGAAATATGTACACAATAAAATGTTAGTACATGGTAGTTAAAGAGGCTTAATAAAAAGTGGGACTGAGAACTAAAGCGTTAATTATGATGAGAACTAAAGCGTTAAACATGATGAGAACTAAAGCGTTAAACATGATGAGAACTAAAGCGTTAAACATGATGAGAACTAAAGCGTTAAACATGATGAGAACTAAAGCGTTAAATATGATGAGAACTAAAGCGTTAATTATGATGAGAACTAAAGCGTTAAACATGATGAGAACTAAAGCGTTAAACATGATGAGAACTAAAGCGTTAAACATGATGAGAACTAAAGCGTTAAACATGATGAGAACTAAAGCGTTAAACATGATGAGAACTAAAGCGTTAAACATGATGAGAACTAAAGCGTTAAATATGATGAGAACTAAAGCGTTAATTATGATGAGAACTAAAGCGTTAAACATGATGAGAACTAAAGCGTTAAACATGATGAGAACTAAAGCGTTAAACATGATGAGAACTAAAGCGTTAAACATGATGAGAACTAAAGCGTTAAACATGATGAGAACTAAAGCGTTAAACATGATGAGAACTAAAGCGTTAAATATGATGAGAACTAAAGCGTTAATTATGATGAGAACTAAAGCGTTAAACATGATGAGAACTAAAGCGTTAAACATGATGAGAACTAAAGCGTTAAACATGATGAGAACTAAAGCGTTAAACATGATGAGAACTAAAGCGTTAAACATGATGAGAACTAAAGCGTTAAACATGATGAGAACTAAAGCGTTAAATATGATGAGAACTAAAGCGTTAATTATGATGAGAACTAAAGCGTTAAACATGATGAGAACTAAAGCGTTAAACATGATGAGAACTAAAGCGTTAAACATGATGAGAACTAAAGCGTTAAACATGATGAGAACTAAAGCGTTAAACATGATGAGAACTAAAGCGTTAAACATGATGAGAACTAAAGCGTTAAACATGATGAGAACTAAAGCGTTAAATATGATGAGAACTAAAGCGTTAAACATGATGAGAACTAAAGCGTTAAACATGATGAGAACTAAAGCGTTAAATATGATGAGAACTAAAGCGTTAAACATGATGAGAACTAAAGCGTTAAATATGATGAGAACTAAAGCGTTAAACATGATGAGAACTAAAGCGTTAAACATGATGAGAACTAAAGCGTTAAACATGATGAGAACTAAAGCGTTAAACATGATGAGAACTAAAGCGTTAAACATGATGAGAACTAAAGCGTTAAATATGATGAGAACTAAAGCGTTAGACATGATGAGAACTAAAGCGTTAAATATGATGAGAACTAAAGCGTTAAACATGATGAGAACTAAAGCGTTAAACATGATGAGAACTAAAGCGTTAAACATGATGAGAACTAAAGCGTTAAACATGATGAGAACTAAAGCGTTAAACATGATGAGAACTAAAGCGTTAAACATGATGAGAACTAAAGCGTTAAATATGATGAGAACTAAAGCGTTAGACATGATGAGAACTAAAGCGTTAAACATGATGAGAACTAAAGCGTTAAACATGATGAGAACTAAAGCGTTAAACATGATGAGAACTAAAGCGTTAAACATGATGAGAACTAAAGCGTTAAACATGATGAGAACTAAAGCGTTAAACATGATGAGAACTAAAGCGTTAAATATGATGAGAACTAAAGCGTTAAACATGATGAGAACTAAAGCGTTAAACATGATGAGAACTAAAGCGTTAAACATGATGAGAACTAAAGCGTTAAACATGATGAGAACTAAAGCGTTAAACATGATGAGAACTAAAGCGTTAAACATGATGAGAACTAAAGCGTTAAATATGATGAGAACTAAAGCGTTAGACATGATGAGAACTAAAGCGTTAAACATGATGAGAACTAAAGCGTTAAACATGATGAGAACTAAAGCGTTAAACATGATGAGAACTAAAGCGTTAAACATGATGAGAACTAAAGCGTTAAACATGATGAGAACTAAAGCGTTAAATATGATGAGAACTAAAGCGTTAAACATGATGAGAACTAAAGCGTTAAACATGATGAGAACTAAAGCGTTAAACATGATGAGAACTAAAGCGTTAAACATGATGAGAACTAAAGCGTTAAACATGATGAGAACTAAAGCGTTAAACATGATGAGAACTAAAGCGTTAAACATGATGAGAACTAAAGCGTTAAATATGATGAGAACTAAAGCGTTAAATATGATGAGAACTAAAGCGTTAGATATGATGAGAACTAAAGCGTTAAATATGATGAGAACTAAAGCGTTAAACATGAGAACTAAAGCGTTAATTATGATGAGAACTAAAGCGTTAAACATGATGAGAACTAAAGCGTTAAATATGATGAGAACTAAAGCGTTAAACATGATGAGAACTAAAGCGTTAAACATGATGAGAACTAAAGCGTTAAACATGATGAGAACTAAAGCGTTAAACATGATGAGAACTAAAGCGTTAAACATGATGAGAACTAAAGCGTTAAACATGATGAGAACTAAAGCGTTAGATATGATGAGAACTAAAGCGTTAAACATGATGAGAACTAAAGCGTTAAACATGATGAGAACTAAAGCGTTAAACATGATGAGAACTAAAGCGTTAAACATGATGAGAACTAAAGCGTTAAACATGATGAGAACTAAAGCGTTAAACATGATGAGAACTAAAGCGTTAAACATGATGAGAACTAAAGCGTTAAACATGATGAGAACTAAAGCGTTAAACATGATGAGAACTAAAGCGTTAAACATGATGAGAACTAAAGCGTTAAATATGATGAGAACTAAAGCGTTAAACATGATGAGAACTAAAGCGTTAAACATGATGAGAACTAAAGCGTTAAACATGATGAGAACTAAAGCGTTAAACATGATGAGAACTAAAGCGTTAAACATGATGAGAACTAAAGCGTTAAACATGATGAGAACTAAAGCGTTTAACATGATGAGAACTAAAGCGTTAAATATGATGAGAACTAAAGCGTTAAACATGATGAGAACTAAAGCGTTAAACATGATGAGAACTAAAGCGTTAAACATGATGAGAACTAAAGCGTTAAACATGATGAGAACTAAAGCGTTAAACATGATGAGAACTAAAGCGTTAAACATGATGAGAACTAAAGCGTTAAACATGATGAGAACTAAAGCGTTAAACATGATGAGAACTAAAGCGTTAAACATGATGAGAACTAAAGCGTTAATTATGATGCGTCCGGCTCCAGAGAAGCGAATTTGGCAAAAAGAAAAGATCTGATGAATCTGGTTTAGTAGTTATTGGTTATTATATGGTGTTCCGTTAAAGTTGCTGTGCATTTAATGTTTTAAACATTTTGATGAATAAAATTCTCAACTGACTGTATATAATATGTATCAATATATAATAAAACATGACTTTGTTGTTATTCATCACAATCGATTACAGTGCATTTAATCAATCTATAGCCGAACGTGATTTATTCTGTTTTTGATCAATTTACTACTTTTACTTCAATAGAGAAACACTTGTATTTCATTTTTTATATGTAATTGAAATGAAAAAGAAATCCATTATTCAGCATATTTCCTGTCATTATTAATATTGTCATGTGGTACAACGATGTAAATTCTTGATTTAAACCAACAAATAAAACGTCAAAGTGAATAAATGGCTGAAAACTAGATTGTGAATATTTAATGTATAGAATGCATTTACTGGAATACTTGAACAATTATTTTTACATCTTTAAAAGTAAAATCTGATGCTAAAGATACTAAATACCCGGCCACTAGAATGCAATATTTATAAATTAATATGAACAAAGTACACTACCACTAAATAATAATAATAATGTGTTAGACACTACGGGTTACTTTGCTAAGATTTCACAATAAAATTAGAAATGTTATTTAACAATTGAAACACATTGTTCCTGCTCAAAATATGCATTACATCAATTTTGAAAAAGTATATTTTTAAAAAGACCTTTTTTGAAGCTTTATTTGTCATTAACCCATATGGATAATTGTGGCTGAAAACAGTGTTTTGATCTGCTCAGTCACACACACTAACCCTGCGCTGACGATCACACTGTAGAGAAAGAAGTGCGAGTGACTCAATCAACTATCACACAATAACAACAACACAACCTGACAGTTGAGTGCGCATGAGTCCTAATAACCCGAAAGCTGTCGGAATAACACGCGTACTAACCTGAAGAGAATCTCCAAACACCGCAGGGTTACAGCCGGGGTTTCACTCAACGAGCCACAGATCTGAGCATACACACACTGTTCCTGCGCGAGGAAACCGTCAGGAGGAACACGGCTCACACACACACCTCTGTTTATGACTGAACACACACACACACACACTCACGTGAACAGGTGTGACGCGCTCAGACTCTGACAGCGAACACACACACACACACACACGTCTTCAGCTCGAGTGTCCTTTACTTCACTGATGTCTTACAGAGAGATATAGTGTTAGCAGTTTAAGCATCGGCCGGCTCCACAAACTAGTTTGTTTTCCAGTAAAAGTCAATAATTCCTCGTGTGGATCTGGATCTGGATCTGGGTTTCACTGCCTGTGATCCTGTTGTTCATTTTTACATCATTGGTAATATTTCTATATCTACAACATTTACATTTATAGGACGATGCAAGGCTATAATTATAAATGTGAAATTGTGTCTGTAAATCTCAAATAAGGCACAAAAGCTTCTTTTTTTAGATTTTGCATCTTGAATATAGTGTATTTTGAAAAAAACTAAATTACACTGATATCAGACGCATCTAGTTTTAGTGTCCCAGATATTAACATGTTTCTGAATATCCGCTGTTATGAAATCTTGTGAATCGTTGTAGAGACACTTTGTTCTTTTCTACAGTTGTTGGAGACAAAGCCTCTGAAAATGAATTCATGGACAAATAGGCAATGACTCTAACAGAAGTTAATTTCTGACACTGTTACAGTACTGAATCATACGTGCCAGATCTTATCACACACACACACACACACACACACACACACGATGCTCTTGTGTCCTGCAGTAACGCACATCTCACACACACACACACACACACACACACACTTGACGGGCCTCGCATGCATTAGATCCCATAGATTTCATTCAGCAGGCATTACGTAATTCTCAGTATTAGTTGTGAGGATCCAGTGTGAACTGGTCTGAAGATAAACATTAGCACACACACACACACACACACACACCATCAGCGCTGCATTAACAGTCACATGTCAACAAGCAACAGTTGCATCTCACCGTTCACATGACGGATGGTGTGTGTGAGAAACAGCTGCTTTCACACACAGATGATCTCGTGCACGGCGTTAGCCAGCTAGCCTGAGAGCTAACAGCAGTTCCCTTTGATTCTCCTCACACATTAAAACACACAAACACACACGCGCGCGCCCTGCCCTAAAGCTCAATAACACGCGCACGAGCCGCGTGTGACGCGCGCATCTCTTACCGTCATCACACATCAGCAAACGCCCGCAACATTCCCGGGAAAAGACAGAATTCCCTGCGCTGGCGAGCGCGCGATGATGGTGGATCTTCCTCGGTGTCACGCGCGCAGGAAACCCTCAGTGCAGCCGGACATCAGCTCTGCATCACACAGACATACACACACACACACACACACACACACTCACCATTGTATCACTGCAGACACACTCACACACCACTGCATCAAAGTATCAATGTATCACTGCATCAGTGTATCAGTGTCCTCACGCGCGAAGATGATGATGATGATATCTCTCTCTCTCTCTCTCTCTCTCTCTCTCTCTCTCTCTCTCTCTCTCTCTATCCTTTTTTCTATCTATCTATCTATCTATCTATCTATCTATCTATCTATCTATCTATCTATCTATCTATCTATCTATCTATCTATCTATCTATCTATCTATCTATCTATCTATCTATCTATCCTTTTTTCTATCTATCTATCTATCTATCTATCTATCTATCTATCTATCTATCTATCTATCTATCTATCTATCTATCTATCTATCTATCTATCCTTTTTTCTATCTATCTATCTATCTATCTATCTATCTATCTATCTATCTATCTATCTATCTATCCTTTTTTCTATCTATCCTTTTTTCTATCTATCTATCTATCTATCTATCTATCCTTTTTTCTATCTATCTATCTATCTATCTATCTATCTATCTATCTATCTATCTATCTATCTATCTATCTATCTATCCTTTTTTCTATCTATCTATCTATCTATCTATCTATCTATCTATCTATCTATCTATCTATCTATCTATCTATCTATC
>CM040832.1:38104465-38124465 GCA_022828995.1 Vimba vimba
ATTTTGTTAAAATTCGTATTTCTTTTGGATTTTTTGTTTTGAGATATTCGGCCAATTGGATATCTCTGTTCAGGGATTGATAACAGAGGAGTTTGTGTTGTATTTTATTTTCATTTTGCCATTGTTCTGTATACTCGTCTTTTAATTTAGTTTCAAATCTTTTGATTGAAGACTGAGGATTGTGTCTGTGGCGACTCTGATGCTCAGTGTACCTGTCTCTCTCTCTACCTGTCTCTCTCTCTACCTGTCTCTCTCTCTACCTGTCTGTCCACTACTGACTGTGTTTATCTCCGTGTACCTCTGAGCCAGCTGGTCCAGGGGGTGGACGTCTGAACCCTGCTGGTTGCTCAGGAGAGCTTTGTATGCAATAGAATTTTTATCAGCTTGATTTAAATGCTGCCAAAATTTAATTGACCTTTTTTGGATTTGGATTTTCAGAGGGAATATACCGAGTTCTGCTCTGCATGCATTGTTTGGGGTGTTTGGGCGAACTTTTAGAATAATTTTACAGAATTCCAGTTGCAGTTTTTCAGTGGGAGTTTTATCCCAGTTTTTAAATTCTGGATTCGAAATCGGGCCCCAAACTTCGCTTCCGTAGAGCATTATTGGTGTAATCAGAGAATTGTAGATTTTTAGCCAAATTCTTGCGGGGATATTTGTTTTTCCAAATTTGCATTTGATTGCATACAAAGCTCTCCGAGCTTTATCACATAGTGTGTTTATGGCCAGGTTGAAACTCGCTGATGCACTAATTTCAACCCCTAAGTAATTATATAAACTCTTTTGTTCTAGTCTGGTGTTGCCCAGAGTGAAGTTGTAACTCTGTCTATTTCCCAGAGATCTGGCTCTCCTCTGAAATACCAGAACACTGGTCTTTTTCAGATTGACTGTCAGTGCCCATTTCTGACAGTACTGCTCTAGGAAGGACAGGCCCTGCTGTAAACCTTCTCCTGTTGGGGACAACAGAACCAGATCATCGGCATAGAGCAGGAACTTGATGTTGGTATCATGAAGAGTGAGACCTGGGGCTGCAGATTGTTCCAGCATGGTTGCTAGTTCATTGATGTAAATGTTAAACAATGTTGGACTCAAACTGCATCCCTGTCTCACGCCACGCCCTTGCTTGAAGAATTCTGTTCTTTTGGAGCCAATTTTTACTGCACATTTATTTTCTGTGTACAGTGATTTAATAGTGTCATAGACTTTACCCCCTATCCCGCTTTCGATAAGTTTATAAAAAAGCCCATCATGCCATATTGTGTCAAATATCAATATACTCACTCACTCACTCACAAACACACACACACACACACACACACACACACACACACACACACACACACACACACACACACACACACACACACACACACACACACACACACACACACACACACACACAGTTTCACTCTTTCCATTATCCTGAGCACATTAAAGCTCATCTTACAGGGTTCAGTCGCTTAGAGAAGATCTTCAGGACAGAACGTGCAGCAGAAACACCAGAAACCCTTCAGTGGAGAGAGGACACTACAGCCAACTTCATCCACACATGAGGAAGAACGACACACAGCGACACACTTTACACAGAAGCAACATTTATTTCATCCACTTTTAAGAAGCTTCACATACAGCAACTTCAACATGGAGAAACTTCAAGTGAAAAGTTTCTATGATGTAACATTGATTGCAATACTGGCAGTCACAAGCGTTCCTCAGTCGTGCCGGCAGAGAGATATATATATACAGGATTAGAACAGAGCATTAGAGCAGGTGAACGTGTGGAAGGCACAGACTCTCATCATGTGGCATTCGTGCTTTATAATATCAGATGAGCTTCATTAATATTGATAAACCTCTTTCACACACTTCTTACATCGGGAAACGTTCACATCAAGGACAGTGTCTGTTACTTTACAGTTCTTCTTTATTTGAAACTACTTTGGTCCAAACTGTTTTTTCTTCTGACAGAAGGGTCATCTATGTGGCACATAAGAATCTCCATATTAAACAGTAGATGATGGCGCTCGCAACACCGGGATCACGGGTTCGAATCCCAGGGAACTAACAGAATATGTAGCTTGAACGCAGTGAAAGTCGCTTTGGATAAAAGTGTCTGCCAAATGCATAAATGCATAAATGTTGTAAATGAATGTTTTCCTTCACATCACATTTTTGTACATGCAAATGAATCACTTGTTTTAATGTCCGTGTGTCGTTATATATATATATATATATATATAAAAGAAAAAAATTCATATAAAGTCTAAACAGTGGCAGCCATGTCTGGATGTGACCTAAGTAGTGCGCTTAAGTAGTCTAACATTTCATAGTAAATAACTGCTCAGACATCAGCAAGACACTCAGACAGTAAGACTCGTCTAAACATACACGCATATTTAAATCCACATAAGCAGCAAGTTCTTGTAAAAACTAAGTTTTAAAAGTAAGAAAAAAAGAAACATTATTTTTTTTGTGTTGTTCAAGTAAGTCATCCAGTCGTCACTCTAAAGGTGCACATTAAACCAGGGAAACTCAACGGCGTATGAAGAACAAGCTCAAGCTCAGAGTGTCGTGTCGAACACTTTCTCGGAAGATCCCGACTCCGACCAGAGCGTTTCCGTGGAAACGGGAAGTCCGCCTCCGCTGTTCCTCGACTGGGCTTTACAGGCAGCAGAATCCTGAACGAAATCCTGGATTTCCACCGGGAGCCTCCGGAACTTGTCCTGATATTCCTGATCCAGCTCGATCTGAAGCTGCAAAACACAAAACCACGTGAGGAAACCCTGAGCAGAAGAAGCTTCTAGATCAGACCCTCTCAACCGTGCTGGACTCGCTTTACTGCAGCGTTTTCCACTCTTTTATCTTTTAGATGATGGTTTTTGAGGATCACAACCCGTCTGATATCTTTGACCTCAACAACCACATGGGAAGCGTTTCTCCTGGTCAGAACAGTAGCGTGTCTTACAGCAGCTAAACCACATGTTTGGGTCGCGATCCACCAGTTGAGAACCTCTGATCTAGAACATTATCACATTATCAGCGCTGTAACATGAATAAACACATGGATGCTTGACGGCAGGAGCCTGAGGTTAAAGGTTCAACATTAGAGACGATCTCAGAAGATCCACAAGCTTTATTAAGTTAGACAGCAACATGACTTCATCTCAGTGGATTCTCCTGTTTTTCTCCAGGCACAGACTCCCCTAGTGATTAAAGATGTCAGAATTGTATTCATTCTGACCCAATAATTGCTTTACTGCTTGTTTGACTGATTAACTACCCCGCTCGATCTCCAGGGAACGGTGTAATTAAAGAAAGCACCAAAGATGAATGGTGTCAAACACTATGATTGTGAAACACTGGAGCTTGTGTGTGATCTGAGAGTCTCTGGCGCTGGTTTCCCTCAGTTCAGGTCTAGTACTCTCTAGGGCTGCCCTCGACTAAAGATTTTTCTAGTCGACTAGTAGTCGTTCATTTAAGCAATTAGTCGACTAATCACGCGTTTATATTAATAATCCATAAATCATAAAAATGTGGCTTTAATTGCCTATATAAAACACAGCGCAATCAGCGCACACATGGACAGCGCACCGGCAAATATAGTGATAATGATAACGTGAAAAAAACATTTATTGGTAATGTTTTCTGTGTTTTCGTCTGCAGATATTAAGACGACGATGCCCACTCGTCATCTCCGCAGTGGTGGACACGCTTATGTGCTCATTTCAAATGGATTACATAATCTGAGAATAATTATTTTCCATTGGAATCTGTTCATTTAAATGTAGACATTTCAAGGTTTCTATAGATATATTTCTGATGTCTGTGAGTTTCAGTTCATTTATGTGATGCGCTCAAGTTCCAGACCGAATCGACAGAAAGCACCATTATTTTATAAAAGCACAATGTTTTGTTGTTATTGTTTTGTTGATAGTTTACAGAAATAAAAGTAGACCCTTTACAGTTTGCATTACTCTTAAGTATTTTAAGTTAAATGCAGTGATGTGTGTGTCATGCAGTAAACACACTCTCCACACAAACACTTGGATATGCGCCTAATAATAGTGCACATTTGTCTAGGTTAGGGTTAGAGAGTGGACTTGTAAAGTTGCTGTTTCAAGTTATATTAGCCATATTTGATGGCGATAAATGATCGATAGGCAAATGTTTGGATTTCCAGCCTTTGAGATTTTGCCAATTCCTGAAGAGGTTGTTTTTTTGCGACTAACCGACTAATAAAATCTTAGTCTTCTAGTCGACTAACGGTTAGTGGACTGTTAGGGGGCAGCCCTAGTACTGTCATGCACTGGTTTGAGGAGGTTTAGACAAGCAGGTACAAGAGAAGCCTGTATGTAACACTGTTTAGCAACATCGAAAACTAAAGCAAACCTCAGCCAAGTATATTTACACAACCCAGTTCCTCAAACCGGTTGAGCGGCGTCATCCCAAAGGTCTCCTTCTAGAAATCATATTTCCAGCATCTGAGTTCAACATGACAGGGCCAGATGGATCCGCACAAAGCTGACCCACTTATAGAGGACATCTGCTGTCCCCCTGCTGGCCGAGACACAGGCCCGGATTAAACCGCATCTCAGATCCGCTGGCACACGCAGAGACGCCCGAGTGTGTGTGTGACGCCCGAGTGTGTGTGTGACGCTAATCTGCGACTCCTGTCGACCTTTCCCACCTCACGTCTTTATCACCCGCGGCCGGTGCGGAGACAGAGGCCGAGAGACACACTCTGCCACTTCAAAGCTAGACTAAAAACACATCTCTTTGACCTAGCATACACATAACACATTATAGACTTCTATAATTCAAGATTAGGTCAGCCGGAACCGGGAACACTTCCCATAAATCCTGATGTACTCGTTACATCATAAGAAGAATAGCGTCGTCGCTAATGTTAGTCTTTCTGTTTATCCCGAGGTTAGCCTGCGCACATATATATTCAAACGCACATACCTATAAACACATAATCAGATCAGATCAGATTCAACTTTATTGTCATTGCACAAGTACAACTTGTACAACAAAATGCAGTTTTACATCTAACCAGTCAATCAATCATTGCTTTTTTTATAGCAATGCTTAAAAAAAAACAACAACAGAAAAGAACTCTATATATCTATATGATGTATAGAGTTCTGTAAAAATTCAGAAGGTCCATAGACCATATAAGTAGAGATTTCATATAGTGCATAGTTGAGATGTATTGGTAAAGTGCATAGTGATCAGAGGTAGTCAGTCTATAATCCGAGTGCAAGGAAATAAATAAAGGAGAGAAATGGCGGAGCAGCACAGGGACAGGGGCTAGTGTTGGGGCTTGATGTTGAGCAGTGTTATGGTGTTGGGAAAAAAGCTGTTTCTGAACCTGCTGGTGCGACTTCTAAGGCTCCTGTAACGTCTCCCAGACGGGAGGATGGAGAACAGTCCTAGACTGGGGTGTGTGTGGTCCATGATGATATTGTGAGCACGTCGCAAACACCGTGAGTGACGTAGATCAGTAATGGCTGGGAGTGATGTGCCAATGATTTTTTGTGCAGTTTTCACCACTCGCTGTAGTGCTTTCCTGTCAGCCATTGTGCAGTTCCCATACCACACCGGGATGCAGTTAGTGAGAATGCTCTCAACTGTGCAGCGATAGAAGTTACGGAGTATCTGAGGGGACAGTTCAGCTTTTTTTCAGTTTTCCTTCTACTTCAGCCCCATTGATGTAAATGGGTGTGTGGGTGCCTGCCTTTGCTTTCCGGAAATCAACAATGAGCTCTTTGGTTTTGGAGGTGTTGAGCGCAAGGTTGTTATTTGCACACCATGCAGCCAGACGCTGCACTTCCTCCCTGTAGGCTGATTCATCATTGTCCCTGATCAAGCCTATCAATAATATGCATGTGCACGCCGTCACTGTTTTCACAGATTCACATTTTTTAAGTTTACACAAAGATAATGTTTTCTCAAAAAAAAAAAAAAAAAAAAACTGTTTCAGAGTTTACGCTCTCAAGCTCCAAACACTGTTGTGTAAATTAACGTCCACAACACATAAAAAGTTATTTTTTCCTGTGAGAACGGTGTGTGTTAGCGGCCCCTAAGTTAATAACTAATGATCTTTACAACGGAAGTGAATCAATCAAAACTAACTTTATCTGGACAATAACTTTATTCTAGAGCTGCTGTAAAGCCTAAACAATCTCTGTTACTGTAATCTCCTGTTATCACTGTAAAGCTGCTGTGAAACAGACTATATTGTTAAAGCGCTGTATAAATGAAGATGACTTGACTTGAGGGGTTTGAGTGAACGGAATCTTTCTGTTCTGTCTTAACCTAATCAAGCATACAAGTAAGTTTGAGTCCAAAAATACCAAGCCGTTCTCACAGACTCTACGGCACAAACAGCGAGAAATAACTCTGGATCCGTTTCCTTGTGAGCCATTCGATTCGCTCGAGTCATTTCAGCGCTTTCCTGTTTGAAACTATACAGCAGAAGCGTGGTGATATACAGTACACTGACAGATCCATTCCCACTAGCCGTCAGTGGAGCTGGACTGGGGATTCACACACCCACTTTAAGCCAGTCCAAATCCGATTATTTGTGTATCCGATTGGAATCCGATCTAAAATTATTGATGTCCACGCTGTGTATCGCAACTATTCAGATCCGATGTGTGTGTATGCAGCTCTTTCGTTTTCTGGAATATCTGCATTGGTTTCTATGGCAGTGACGTTGCGTTGGTAGGAAAACGCCAAAAACAGCAACAACCGGAACAACCGCAACATGGAGGGGTTTGCAATTCAGATGTTGTCAAATTTTACACCATGTAAATGTGTATCCGTGTGCTGGATTATGAGTCTTCTGAGGCAGCGTCTCCACCGGTTTATAAATATGTCTCTGTTATATTGTCATTTTCTGCTTGTCTTTGGAAAAACACAGCATTGTTTCAGCAACGACTTTCAGCATTTTTCCTATAACAACGTCTAACGTTTACATTTTACGTGGCGTGAGAAAGTCAAATAAACAACGCAAAATCCGATCAGAGCGGTCAGACTGAAACGGATTTCCAGAAATGCAATTTAAATAGGATTTCAAAACCACATATGAATGTAGCTTAAAACGGATTTGTAAAAATTGCATTTCATGTGATTTTTTGCTGTTCACATTAGCTAATTCTGTTTGGATTTCAATTGTATTTGCACAAAAATCGGATTTGGACTGACAGTCTGAACGTAGCCTAAGAGTCGCAGTCAAGAAGGAAGAAAGATTCGGGCTACTTTCAAGTCAAGTCAAGTCACATTTATTTATATAGAGCTTTTTACAATACAGTGTTTCAAAGCAGCTTTACAGAGATAACAGGAAAATAATGCAACAAAGTTTGTTTCCAGAAGAAAATAGCGTCACAGTCCAGCTTAAGTAAGTTCAGTGATGGTTCATTTGTGTTGTAGAAAAGTTATTAATTTACTTAATTTATTTGTAGAGCGGCTCTGGAAAAAAGCGTGATATCATCGTCCAGCTCAGTTCAGTTCTCATATAATGGTGTCAATGCAGGAGATCAATAATATTGTTGAATATTAAATGTTAAATTTAATGTCCCCAACTAAGCAAGACAAATGCCAATGGCAACAAAGGCGAAAAAGGCGACAGTGATCTGAGAAACTCCTCAAACTCCAGCGGTTCGCCCCCGTTTCACCTAAAGAGGCCTGGAGATGAAAGCACGGCCCATTCTAGTTCTGTTCCCTCCCGACTCAGTTAAATATGTCTTTCCTCAAAAGACTCGTCATCTGTCAACAATCCACACACACTCTCACGTCCAATGCACACACACTCTCTTAAAGCGCTGAGGGAGGAGAATGACCTTCATCCACATCTGTCCTAATTCTGCTCCGCCATCGAGGGATCGAGCTTATGAAATCTAGATGAAATGTTCCCGTTTCGCACTCGTCATGTAACCGTGTGTGTGTGTGTTCACAAATGGTTTAAACTCTAAAGTGAGACTGCCCAGCAAGCAATTTTGCGTTTAAAAGACGTCTAATAGCCGCCCAAACACAGCCCAGATGTCTAGGCTAAAACAAGGCAAAACTTGGGCTGTCAGTGAAAATTTAATAGACGTCTAAACCAGAGCCCAAGATTAGACTAGTCATCAATTAGATAACAAAGAAATGAATTGAGTGAAGAAATGAAACCAAACACCTTATAATCACTGTTTACTTTGCTTACATGATGAAATATCATACATCTCGCAAGTTATTCTGGCAAAAACGACACGTAACCAAATTCAAGGTTATTTTGGCTAGAAGTGTGTTACTCATAGCCGGACTTTATCTGGTCTATAGTTAACCTACTCATAGCCGGACTATATCGGGTCTATAGTTAACCTACTCATAGCTGGACTATATCGGGTCTATAGTTAACCTACTCATAGCCGGACTTTATCTGGTCTATAGTTAACCTACTCATAGCCGGACTATATCGGGTCTATAGTTTACCTACTCATAGCTGGACTATATCGGGTCTATAGTTAACCTACTCATAGCTGGACTATATCGGGTCTATAGTAAACCTACTCATAGCCGGGACTATATCAGGTCTATAGTTAACCTACTCATAGCCGGACTATATCAGGTCTATAGTTAACCTACTCATAGCTGGACTATATCGGGTCTATAGTTAACCTACTCATAGCCAGACTATATCAGGTCTATAGTTAACCTACTCATAGCTGGACTATATCGGGTCTATAGTTAACCTACTCATAGCTGGACTATATCAGGTCTATAGTTAACCTACTCATAGCCGGGACTATATCAGGTCTATAGTTAACCTACTCATAGCTGGACTATATCGGGTCTATAGTTAACCTACTTATAGCCGGACTATATCGGGTCTATAGTTAACCTACTCATAGCTGGACTATATCAGGTCTATAGTTAACCTACTCATAGCTGGACTATATCGGGTCTATAGTTAACCTACTCATAGCTGGACTATATCGGGTCTATAGTTAACCTACTCATAGCTGGACTATATCGGGTCTATAGTTAACCTACTCATAGCTGGACTATATCGGGTCTATAGTTAACCTACTCATAGCTGGACTATATCGGGTCTATAGTTAACCTACTCATAGCCGGACTATATCAGGTCTATAGTTAACCTACTCATAGCTGGACTATATCGGGTCTATAGTTAACCTACTCATAGCTGGACTATATCGGGTCTATAGTTAACCTACTCATAGCTGGACTATATCAGGTCTATAGTTAACCTACTCATAGCCGGACTATATCAGGTCTATAGTTAACCTACTCATAGCTGGACTATATCAGGTCAATAGTTAACCTACTCATAGCCGGACTATATCAGGTCTATAGTTAACCTACTCATAGCTGGACTATATCGGGTCTATAGTTAACCTACTCATAGCTGGACTATATCGGGTCTATAGTTAACCTACTCATAGCTGGACTATATCAGGTCTATAGTTAACCTACTCATAGCCGGACTATATCAGGTCTATAGTTAACCTACTCATAGCTGGACTATATCAGGTCAATAGTTAACCTACTCATAGCCGGACTATATCAGGTCTATAGTTAACCTACTCATAGCTGGACTATATCAGGTCTATAGTTAACCTACTCATAGCTGGACTATATCGGGTCTATAGTTAACCTACTCATAGCCGGACTATATCGGGTCTTTTGCTGGGTGGAGACCTCAGCATCTGATGCATGGAATCAAAGCATTGAGAGTGTATTCTGGTGTAAAGAGCTCTGTTTGTGCTCCTCGGGTTTCTATCGAGTGACAGAAGTTCCCCTGGTGAGAATCAGGAGGACCGTGTGAATTATTAATGAAGAGCCGCTCATCAAACACACGCGTGTGCCAGAGAGAGTTAGCGGGAGACTCAATCTGCTCCATCTGTCTCTCGCTCTACACACACAAACATTACAGGATCTTTGACACTAGCATGACTGAAATACCACAGCGTGTTTTTAACATTACGCTGCTATTAATAGTTAATTTAGAAATGAAAATACTCTTCTTCTCAGATCACGTGCTGTTGTCCAGTGTAAGTAAGGAATGATGTATATCCATCTGGGTGTTATTGCAAAGTCAAGTCTTGATCAGCCTTAAAGGGGTGCGTTTTGCGTTTACAAACTGGGACATGAAATATTGATATGAGAAGAAACCTGGTAACACTTTACAATAAGGTTCATTAGTTAACATTAGTTAATTAATGTATTTACTAACATGAACTAACAATGAGCAATACATGTGTAACTGTATTAGTTAATATTTGTTAATGTTAGTGAATAAAAAATCAATCTATTTGTTCATGTTAGTTCCCAGTGCATTAACTAATGTTAACAAATACAACCTTTGATTTTAATAATGTATTAGTAAATGTTGAAATTAACAACTCAGATTAATAAATGCTGAAGAAGTATTGCTCATTATTAGTTCATGTTAACTAAGGTAGTTAATTATTGTTAACTAACGAATCTTATTGTAAAGTGTTACCAGAAACAATTATTATCTTATAACCCATTACAGTGTGCACAACAATCATTCTTGAACAATATTACCATAGGCCTGTTAAAACTGAAGTCCTCTGGGTTTATTTTACAGTAAATACAGTCGATAACTGAGGCAGCGTTTGAATAAAACAAGAGAGACATGAAAGAAGCGTCTCAGATACCTGGAGCAGAGTGTTTCTATTGACGACGGTCATTATTGACGAATAATTGACCTCAGAATGTCACAACTGACCAATCAGAATCAAGCATTTCAGAGAGTCATGTAATAAGACTTTTTTCCATATAATACATAAAACACAATAAAACTATCATCATTTACTGAATAGAGAACAAGATTTGTGAGATGGTTGAAATATTCCTGTCAGTATCACGACAGGAAAATAAAGAGAATCCTGCTATAAACGAATAAAGCACTGAGAAACCATCATTATTCCAGGAGTTTCCCTGTTCTCCGCGCATCCTGAGGCTATTACAGGGTTAATAGTGGGATGAGTGTTGCCATGGTGACGGCACAGATCTGTGTTTGTGAAGTCACAGGACTGTTCAGTGTGTGTGGCCGATAGCTTCATTCAACATCAGCGTCTGCCACTGTCACACGACAACAAGTGTACAAACACCTCAGAAACAGCACAAAATCAGTGTCCCAAAATACACACTGTACATTATTCCAGAGCTTCTCATCTCTGGCCCTCGAGTTCAGCTCAAACCCTCTGCCTGTGACTCTTTATTAACTCGTTCAGGTGTGTTTGATCAGGGCTGGAGCTGAACACCTGCAGTGTGTAATTACACGTTTATTCTGTGCACTATACTCTTATTCTGTGCGCTATACTCTTATTCTGTGCGCTATACTCTTATTCTGTGCGCTATACCCTTATTGCGTGCACTATACACTTATTCTGTGCACTATACTCTTATTCTGTGCACTATACTCTTATTCTGTGAACTATACACTTATTCTGTGCGCTATACTCTTATTGTGTGCGCTATACTCTTATTGTGTGCGCTATACTCTTATTCTGTGCGCTATACTCTTATTCTGTGCGCTATACTCTTATTCTGTGCGCTATACTCTTATTCTGTGCGCTATACTCTTATTCTGTGCGCTATACTCTTATTCTGTGCGCTATACTCTTATTCTGTGCACTATACTCTTATTGTTTGTGCGCTATACTCTTATTCTGTGCGCTATACTCTTATTCTGTGCGCTATACTCTTATTCTGTGCGCTATACTCTTATTCTGTGCGCTATACTCTTATTGTTTGTGCTATACTCATTGTGTGCGCTATACACTTATTGTGTGCGCTATACTCTTATTGTGTGCGCTATACTCTTATTGTGTGCGCTATACTCTTATTCTGTGCGCTATACCCTTATTGTTTGTGCTATACTCATTGTGTGCGCTATACTCTTATTGTGTGCGCTATACTCTTATTGTGTGCGCTATACTCTTATTCTGTGCGCTATACTCTTATTGTGTGCACTATACTCTTATTGTGTGCGCTATACTCTTATTGTGTGCGCTATACTCTTATTCTGTGCACTATACTCTTATTCTGTGCGCTATACTCTTATTGTTTGTGCTATACTCATTGTGTGCGCTATACTCTTATTGTGTGCGCTATACTCTTATTGTGTGCACTATACTCTTATTCTGTGCGCTATACTCTTATTGTGTGCGCTATACTCTTATTGTGTGCGCTATACTCTTATTGTGTGCGCTATACTCTTATTCTGTGCACTATACTCTTATTCTGTGCGCTATACTCTTATTGTTTGTGCTATACTCATTGTGTGCGCTATACTCTTATTGTGTGCGCTATACTCTTATTGTGTGCGCTATACTCTTATTGTGTGCGCTATACTCTTATTCTGTGCGCTATACTCTTATTGTTTGTGCTATACTCATTGTGTGCGCTATACACTTATTCTGTACGCTATACTCTTATTGCGTGCACTATACACTTATTATGTGCACTATACTCTTATTCTGTGAACTATACACTTATTCTGTGCACTATACACTTATTCTGTGCACTATACTCTTATTGTGTGCGCTATACTCTTATTCTGTGCGCTATACACTTATTCTGTGCACTATACACTTATTCTGTGCACTATACTCTTATTCTGTGCGCTATACTCTTATTCTGTGCGCTATACTCTTATTGTGTGCGCTATACTCTTATTCTGTGCGCTATACCCTTATTGTTTGTGCTATACTCATTGTGTGCGCTATACTCTTATTGTGTGCGCTATACTCTTATTGTGTGCGCTATACTCTTATTCTGTGCGCTATACTCTTATTGTGTGCGCTATACTCTTATTCTGTGCGCTATACTCTTATTGTGTGCGCTATACTCTTATTGTGTGCGCTATACTCTTATTGTGTGCGCTATACTCTTATTCTGTGCACTATACTCTTATTCTGTGCGCTATACTCTTATTGTTTGTGCTATACTCATTGTGTGCGCTATACTCTTATTGTGTGCGCTATACTCTTATTGTGTGCGCTATACTCTTATTGTGTGCGCTATACTCTTATTCTGTGCGCTATACTCTTATTGTTTGTGCTATACTCATTGTGTGCGCTATACACTTATTCTGTACGCTATACTCTTATTGCGTGCACTATACACTTATTATGTGCACTATACTCTTATTCTGTGAACTATACACTTATTCTGTGCACTATACACTTATTCTGTGCACTATACACTTATTCTGTGCACTATACTCTTATTCTGTGCGCTATACTCTTATTCTGTGCGCTATACTCTTATTCTGTGCGCTATACTCTTATTGCGTGCACTATACACTTATTCTGTGCACTATACTCTTATTGTGTGCGCTATACTCTTATTCTGTGCACTATACACTTATTCTGTGCACTATACTCTTATTCTGTGCGCTATACTCTTATTCTGTGCACTATACTCTTATTCTGTGCGCTATACTCTTATTGCGTGCACTATACACTTATTCTGTGCACTATACTCTTATTCTGTGCGCTATACTCTTATTGCGTGCACTATACTCTTATTCTGTGCGCTATACTCTTATTGTTTGTGCTATACTCTTATTCTGTGCACTATACACTTATTCTGTGCACTATACTCTTATTCTGTGCGCTATACTCTTATTCTGTGCACTATACACTTATTCTGTGCACTATACTCTTATTCTGTGCGCTATACTCTTATTGTTTGTGCTATACTCTTATTCTGTGCGCTATACACTTATTCTGTGCACTATAGTCTTATTCTGTGAACTATACACTTATTCTGTGCACTATACACTTATTCTGTGCACTATACACTTATTCTGTGCACTATACTCTTATTGTGTGCGCTATACTCTTATTCTGTGCACTATACTCTTATTGTTTGTGCTATACTCTTATTCTGTGCGCTATACACTTATTCTGTGCACTATAGTCTTATTCTGTGAACTATACACTTATTCTGTGCACTATACACTTATTCTGTGCACTATACACTTATTCTGTGCACTATACTCTTATTGTGTGCGCTATACTCTTATTCTGTGCACTATACACTTATTCTGTGCACTATACTCTTATTCTGTGCGCTATACTCTTATTGCGTGCACTATACTCTTATTCTGTGCGCTATACTCTTATTGTTTGTGCTATACTCTTATTCTGTGCACTATACACTTATTCTGTGCACTATACTCTTATTCTGTGCGCTATACTCTTATTCTGTGCACTATACACTTATTCTGTGCACTATACTCTTATTCTGTGCGCTATACTCTTATTGCGTGCACTATACTCTTATTCTGTGCACTATACACTTATTCTGTGCACTATACTCTTATTCTGTGCGCTATACTCTTATTCTGTGCGCTATACTCTTATTCTGTGCGCTATACTCTTATTGTTTGTGCTATACTCATTGTGTGCGCTATACTCTTATTCTGTACGCTATACTCTTATTGCGTGCACTATACACTTATTATGTGCACTATACTCTTATTCTGTGAACTATACACTTATTCTGTGCACTATACACTTATTCTGTGCACTATACTCTTATTGTGTGCGCTATACTCTTATTCTGTGCGCTATACACTTATTCTGTGCACTATACTCTTATTCTGTGCGCTATACTCTTATTGCGTGCACTATACACTTATTCTGTGCACTATACTCTTATTCTGTGCGCTATACTCTTATTGCGTGCACTATACACTTATTCTGTGCACTATAGTCTTATTCTGTGAACTATACACTTATTCTGTGCACTATACACTTATTCTGTGCACTATACACTTATTCTGTGCACTATACTCTTATTGTGTGCGCTATACTCTTATTCTGTGCACTATACACTTATTCTGTGCACTATACTCTTATTCTGTGCGCTATACTCTTATTGCGTGCACTATACACTTATTCTGTGCACTATACTCTTATTCTGTGAACTATACACTTATTCTGTGCACTATACACTTATTCTGTGCACTATACTCTTATTCTGTGCGCTATACTCTTATTCTGTGCGCTATACTCTTATTCTGTACACTATACTCTTATTCTGTGCGCTATACTCTTATTCTGTGCGCTATACTCTTATTGTTTGTGCTATACTCTTATTCTGTGCGCTATACTCTTATTCTGTGCGCTATACTCTTATTGTTTGTGCTATACTCTTATTCTGTGCGCTATACTCTTATTGTTTGTGCTATACTCTTATTCTGTGCGCTATACTCTTATTCTGTGCGCTATACTCTTATTGTTTGTGCTATACTCTTATTCTGTGCGCTATACTCTTATTCTGTGTGCTATACTCTTATTCTGTGCGCTATACTCTTATTCTGTGCGCTATACTCTTATTGTTTGTGCTATACTCATTGTGTGCGCTATACTCTTATTGTGTGCGCTATACTCTTATTGTGTGCGCTATACTCTTATTCTGTGCGCTATACTCTTATTGTTTGTGCTATACTCTTATTCTGTACTCTTATTCTGTGCGCTATACTCTTATTCTGTACACTATACTCTTATTCTGTGCGCTATACTCTTATTCTGTGCACTATACACTTATTCTGTGCACTATACTTTTATTCTGTGCACTATACACTTATTGTGTGCGCTATACTCTTATTCTGTGCGCTATACTCTTATTCTGTGCGCTATACTCTTATTCTGTGCACTATACACTTATTCTGTGCACTATACTTTTATTCTGTGCACTATACACTTATTCTGTGCACTATACTCTTATTGTGTGCGCTATACTCTTATTCTGTGCGCTATACTCTTATTCTGTGCACTATACTCTTATTCTGTGCGCTATACTCTTATTCTGTGCACTATACTCTTATTCTGTGCACTATACTCTTATTCTGTGCGCTATACTCTTATTCTGTGCACTATACACTTATTCTGTGCACTATACTTTTATTCTGTGCACTATACACTTATTCTGTGCACTATACTCTTATTGTGTGCGCTATACTCTTATTCTGTGCGCTATACTCTTATTCTGTGCGCTATACTCTTATTCTGTGCGCTATACTCTTATTCTGTGCGCTATACTCTTATTCTGTGCGCTATACTCTTATTCTGTACTCTTATTCTGTGCACTATACTCTTATTCTGTACTCTTATTCTGTGCGCTATACTCTTATTCTGTGCGCTATACTCTTATTCTGTGCACTATACTCTTATTGTGTGCGCTATACTCTTATTCTGTGCACTATACTCTTATTCTGTGCGCTATACTCTTATTCTGTGCGCTATACTCTTATTCTGTGCACTATACACTTATTCTGTGCACTATACACTTATTCTGTGCACTATACTCTTATTGTGTGCGCTATACTCTTATTCTGTACTCTTATTCTGTGCACTATACTCTTATTCTGTACTCTTATTCTGTGCACTATACTCTTATTCTGTACTCTTATTCTGTGCGCTATACTCTTATTCTGTACTCTTATTCTGTGCGCTATACTCTTATTCTGTGCACTATACTCTTATTCTGTGCACTATACACTTATTCTGTACTCTTATTCTGTGCACTATACTCTTATTCTGTACTCTTATTCTGTGCACTATACTCTTATTCTGTACTCTTATTCTGTGCGCTATACTCTTATTCTGTGCGCTATACACTTATTCTGTGCACTATACACTTATTCTGTACTCTTATTCTGTGCGCTATACTCTTATTCTGTACTCTTATTCTGTGCACTATACTCTTATTCTGTACTCTTATTCTGTGCACTATACTCTTATTCTGTACTCTTATTCTGTGCACTATACTCTTATTCTGTACTCTTATTCTGTGCGCTATACTCTTATTCTGTGCACTATACACTTATTCTGTGCACTATACTCTTATTCTGTGCACTATACACTTATTCTGTGCACTATACTCTTATTGTGTGCGCTATACTCTTATTCTGTGCACTATACACTTATTCTGTGCACTATACTCTTATTGTGTGCGCTATACTCTTATTCTGTGCACTATACACTTATTCTGTGCACTATACTCTTATTGTGTGCGCTATACTCTTATTCTGTGCGCTATACTCTTATTCTGTGCGCTATACTCTTATTCTGTACTCTTATTCTGTGCACTATACTCTTATTCTGTACTCTTATTCTGTGCACTATACTCTTATTCTGTACTCTTATTCTGTGCGCTATACTCTTATTCTGTGCGCTATACTCTTATTCTGTGCACTATACACTTATTCTGTGCACTATACACTTATTGTTTGTGCTATACTCTTATTCTGTACTCTTATTCTGTGCACTATACTCTTATTCTGTACACTATACACTTATTCTGTGCACTATACTCTTATTGTGTGCGCTATACTCTTATTCTGTGCGCTATACTCTTATTCTGTGCACTATACTCTTATTCTGTGCGCTATACTCTTATTCTGTGCACTATACACTTATTCTGTGCACTATACTTTTATTCTGTGCACTATACACTTATTCTGTGCACTATACTCTTATTGTGTGCGCTATACTCTTATTCTGTGCGCTATACTCTTATTCTGTGCGCTATACTCTTATTCTGTGCGCTATACTCTTATTCTGTGCGCTATACTCTTATTCTGTACTCTTATTCTGTGCACTATACTCTTATTCTGTACTCTTATTCTGTGCACTATACTCTTATTCTGTACTCTTATTCTGTGCGCTATACTCTTATTCTGTGCGCTATACTCTTATTCTGTGCACTATACACTTATTCTGTGCACTATACTCTTATTGTGTGCGCTATACTCTTATTCTGTGCACTATACTCTTATTCTGTGCGCTATACTCTTATTCTGTGCGCTATACTCTTATTCTGTGCACTATACACTTATTCTGTGCACTATACACTTATTCTGTGCACTATACTCTTATTGTGTGCGCTATACTCTTATTCTGTACTCTTATTCTGTGCACTATACTCTTATTCTGTACTCTTATTCTGTGCACTATACTCTTATTCTGTGCGCTATACTCTTATTCTGTGCGCTATACTCTTATTCTGTGCGCTATACTCTTATTCTGTGCGCTATACTCTTATTCTGTGCGCTATACTCTTATTCTGTGCGCTATACTCTTATTCTGTACTCTTATTCTGTGCACTATACTCTTATTCTGTACTCTTATTCTGTGCACTATACTCTTATTCTGTACTCTTATTCTGTGCGCTATACTCTTATTCTGTGCGCTATACTCTTATTCTGTGCACTATACACTTATTCTGTGCACTATACTCTTATTCTGTGCACTATACACTTATTCTGTGCACTATACTCTTATTGTGTGCGCTATACTCTTATTCTGTGCGCTATACTCTTATTCTGTGCGCTATACTCTTATTCTGTACTCTTATTCTGTGCACTATACTCTTATTCTGTACTCTTATTCTGTGCACTATACTCTTATTCTGTACTCTTATTCTGTGCGCTATACTCTTATTCTGTGCACTATACACTTATTCTGTGCACTATACTCTTATTGTGTGCGCTATACTCTTATTCTGTGCACTATACTCTTATTCTGTGCACTATACTCTTATTCTGTGCGCTATACTCTTATTCTGTGCGCTATACTCTTATTCTGTGCACTATACACTTATTCTGTGCACTATACTCTTATTCTGTGCACTATACTCTTATTGTGTGCGCTATACTCTTATTCTGTACTCTTATTCTGTGCACTATACTCTTATTCTGTACTCTTATTCTGTGCACTATACTCTTATTCTGTGCGCTATACTCTTATTCTGTGCGCTATACTCTTATTCTGTGCGCTATACTCTTATTCTGTGCGCTATACTCTTATTCTGTGCGCTATACTCTTATTGTGTGCGCTATACTCTTATTGTGTGCGCTATACTCTTATTCTGTACTCTTATTCTGTGCACTATACTCTTATTCTGTACTCTTATTCTGTGCACTATACTCTTATTCTGTACTCTTATTCTGTGCGCTATACTCTTATTCTGTGCGCTATACTCTTATTCTGTGCACTATACACTTATTCTGTGCACTATACTCTTATTCTGTGCACTATACACTTATTCTGTGCACTATACTCTTATTGTGTGCGCTATACTCTTATTCTGTGCGCTATACTCTTATTCTGTGCGCTATACTCTTATTCTGTACTCTTATTCTGTGCACTATACTCTTATTCTGTACTCTTATTCTGTGCACTATACTCTTATTCTGTACTCTTATTCTGTGCGCTATACTCTTATTCTGTGCACTATACACTTATTCTGTGCACTATACTCTTATTGTGTGCGCTATACTCTTATTCTGTGCACTATACTCTTATTCTGTGCGCTATACTCTTATTCTGTGCGCTATACTCTTATTCTGTGCACTATACACTTATTCTGTGCACTATACACTTATTCTGTGCACTATACTCTTATTCTGTACTCTTATTCTGTGCACTATACTCTTATTCTGTACTCTTATTCTGTGCACTATACTCTTATTCTGTACTCTTATTCTGTGCACTATACACTTATTCTGTGCACTATACTCTTATTGTGTGCGCTATACTCTTATTCTGTGCACTATACTCTTATTCTGTGCGCTATACTCTTATTCTGTGCGCTATACTCTTATTCTGTGCACTATACACTTATTCTGTGCACTATACACTTATTCTGTGCGCTCTATACTCTTATTGTGTGCGCTATACTCTTATTCTGTACTCTTATTCTGTGCACTATACTCTTATTCTGTGCACTATACTCTTATTCTGTACTCTTATTCTGTGCACTATACTCTTATTCTGTGCGCTATACTCTTATTCTGTACTCTTATTCTGTGCGCTATACTCTTATTCTGTGCACTATACTCTTATTCTGTACTCTTATTCTGTGCGCTATACTCTTACTCTTATTCTGTGCACTATACTCTTATTCTGTACTCTTATTCTGTGCGCTATACTCTTATTCTGTGC
>CM040832.1:38131965-38196965 GCA_022828995.1 Vimba vimba
TTTGAAGTGGGGATTGGGGGTGCGCCAACCCAGTTGGGACATAGAAGGGGGTGCGCAGGAAAAAAAGTTTGGGAACCGCTGATCTACATCATTCATCACTCAAAAGCAGAATAAACAAAATATCCTTAGAATAAAATACTGAGCAGGATCACAGTTGTTTTGAAAATCATCATGGCTGTGATTGGCCAGTAGGGGTTAACTAGTATTCCTGCATTGACCAGCGGGGTTAACTAGTATTCCTGCATTGACCAGCGGGGGTTAACTAGTATTCCTGCATTGACCAGCGGGGTTAACTAGTATTCCTGCATTGACCAGCGGGGGTTAACTAGTATTCCTGCATTGACCAGCGGGGGTTAACTAGTATTCCTGCATTGACCAGCGGGGGTTAACTAGTATTCCTGCATTGACCAGCGGGGGTTAACTAGTGTAAGAACTGATTTTCCTGCTAAAACAAAACTCACCCTGCAATAACGCCATAAAATGCACCCTGGACAGCAGATAACAAAGGCAGAGCACAGAACCTTGTCCTGCCCAAACTTATCTCATTGTCCCCTTGTTTGACTTCAACTCATCCCCCCTCTCCCTCCTCAAGGCACTGAAAGTACATTAAGAATGTCTATTTAACACATATGGTGTATCTTGTGAATATGTTGTTTTTCCTTTTCATGTTTGGTGTCATTTTAAAGGACACAGTGCGATTGGTAAAATGGTCTTAATTTCATTGCAGTCATTGGTTTAATGAAAAAGATTGAGAACTCAGGAGAATCCTGTATCTCCTCTCTGGGTGATATCTCTTTAAGATATCTCCTGAAACCAGGTGCTCCCCCCTGGGGTACATGGATTGGCCCAACCAACTCTAAAAAACATTTGTTTAACCCCCTTCTGTTCTGATCTGGTATTTAAGGTGAAGGAACAGAGAAACCTTTGGGAATCTTTTACCAGGAGAATCCCCCGCACAGTAATGCATGTCAGTATTTTTCTGTTGGAAAGCCCTGACACATTACTGTGTGTCTCTGTCAGGAAAACATTACTTACTTTTAAAGTCATCTTTGAGTAAATGGTGTCATATATTTTTTTAATTGGCTTTTAATAATTTACTTCTGTAATTGGCCTGATACATTTTTACCTGACAAATAAATGTTAACCTTGATTTATTCTGCATTCTTCTGAAATCATTATTTCCAGTAGATTAATGTGTAGTCTGGTGTTTCCGCAAATCTTTGTCCAGAATAGATCAAACTGGAGGCACTTTGAATGGCACATCTTAGGATGACCTTCTGATTTCTGACTATCTCCTGACTTAGCATGTTGTATGCTGCAAATATTATAAAAAATTACGCCTATGGGTCTGTAGTGCGCGACTGCATAGGGTAAAATACTTGCACTGCACCCTCTGACTATTTCAGGACTGGCTAGTTTGTGATCGTGAGCGCGCAGTCGCGACGTGACGTCTCAAAGCGACACTAGGTCCGTAATGAACGAATAATTGAAAGTATGGGATAATCAGAATAATCAAAGATCTAAATTAATTCATAATCAATATTTATGATTATTTTCTAATCAGAAATATGATCTAAATTTGATTATCATTTGAAATTGGAGTCAGATTACGCATAGAGCTAAAGTAATACTAAAACTAAGTTCCAATAAATTAAGTGAACTTCACTGGAGCGCTGAAAAGACATACACGCTTTAAACCTTCGCCAGGCCGTTGGATTCCGTCGTTGGGCCAATGGATGGTCCTTACACTAGTATTGATTAGTATATTAGTATTAGTATATTAACTAGTCCCTGATAACCACTCACCCGTCTGATGGACTGCACCACCTCATTCACATGCGATCTGTTCATCTCCATCTTTCTCCTACAGAACAGGATGATTTTACATGTCAGTGTCAAGCAGTGAGTAATGATGATGGATCAACAACATCCGGTGTTTGTGCAGGAGAATATTCCTGTTCAACAAACCCTAACTCTAGTCATCTGGTAAGAATGTTGATATTAGCCACTTTCCGACCAAGTAGTTACAGGAACTTAGTTCTAGGAACTGTCCACTTCTAAACAGTTCTAAGAACTACTCTCCCCCAAACTCGGTTTTGCTGTTTGCGTTCGCACTGGCCAAGTGGCCATAGGAACTGGTAGGAGGAGTAAGGGAGTGACGCAAGCACGGCGACTTTTATTTTGACGGCGCGACGGACCTTTATTTTGGCGGCGCTGAGAACGCCAGAGCAAACAATGCTCGCATTCTCTGTGTTTATTAGTTAGCGATCTGTCTAACAGTACTGTTTAATATGTTATTAGATAGAACTGTTATAGAAAGTAGACAGTATATGAAAAAAAGGTTATTAGCCTATGCCATGTGGTTGATGTCCAGTGTTGCTGGGCAGATAAACATAATCATGTTTGGCTTGGTCCCCTCAAAGTTGCGTTGGATTTTCTCTTCAGCATAAAGGGTTAGAGACCCATCTATCACTGTTTTCCATGTTTGTATAGTTAGTTTCTGGAGTAAATATATAGGCTATAATCTGTGTGTTTACATTCTAGCTGTTTTAAAAACGGCGGGTGCTGGTGCTCCGCGTGCGTTCGGTCAATCAGCGTACACTAACGTCACGGGTAGTTCCTATAGTGCTGGTTTAGACCCTACTCTGAAGTAGGACCTAAATTAGTTCCTCCAAATGGAGTTCCTAGAACTAAAATCATTCCTAGTTCCTGCGGTGCGAACACGCCGACATCCGGGTACTTTAGCCAATAGTTCTAGGAACTGTGAAAAGGTTCCTCCGGTCGGAAAGCGGCTATTGTTGTTATTTCGATGGTCTGCTTCAAACATTCTACTGAGTATAAGTAACTTTGCAACTACATGTCAACTTATTCTACCAACACCTAACCCTAACCTTACACTCCACTAATACTCGAATGAGAGTTAGTTGACATATAGTTGCACAGTTGAGAATAGTTAGTAGAATGTCTAAAGTGGACCATCAAAGAAAAACCGAATGTTGTTCAAGCCAAACTCTGATCGACTGGTAGAGATGTTGATCTGTGAACACGTCTAACATGATGATATAAGACTGATGGGTTAAAGTCACTCACTCATCAGTCAGAGTTTTCTCCAGCGTTCTGGCTTCCTGAAACTTCTCCTGTCGTCTCTTGTCCATCCTTTTCTTCAAGTCTTTGTTTTCTCTGAAGAAAATGAAATCAGAACCGCTCAAAAAAGATATTTTGAGGAACGTCTGTGTCCAAACGACATCAGACAAAAACACTGGAGATTTCTCACAGGCTCTTCTTCACTGTTCCACAGAAGAAAGAGAGTCATTCATGTTTGAGCGTCATGAGGGCGAGTGAAAGATGTGCAGTGATGTTGACTTACTTCTCACACAGATCTTTGAGTTTCTTCAGCTGGTTACTCTGACACTCTTCCGCCACGGTCACCAGCTTCTCTACCAGCTACAGATGAAGAGAAACACAACGTGTGTGTGAGCCAACACTGTTCACAGACCGTCCGATACACACTAACCAGGCAGCAAACACATCGGCTGACTCCTCAAAGTCCCTGCACTTTATTTGATCACTAAATGATCTGTTACTTCATCTGTTTCATTATAGCACTGATATATTTCTTAAATAAATACAGAGGATTATACAGTATATTGTCATATCGGCCAGCTAAGTATTATAGACAGTCCACTACAACAAATGACGCTATTCCTCAGTATTTCAGTCTTGTTCTCCCTTTGAATTAAGATTATTTTTCTGACTCCATTGGCAGATATTTGTTTTGAGCACAAACTCACATGCATTTTTTATTAAACAAGACTTAATATCTTCAGTCATTTTGCTTCTCCAGTAAATGTATCTTGATTTAAAAAGGTTTCGATATTTGTGCTGGAAAACAAGACAGAAACACTGAGGAAGAACATAATTTGTTGCAGTGTGAGACTGGATTGAAACAATGTATATTGTGAAAGCGTTATACAAGTAAATGACTTTATAGTTTATTAGAGTGAGTGAGTGAGTGAGTGAGTGAGTGAGTGAGTGAGTGAGTGAGTGAGTGAGTGTGTGTGTGTGTGAGTGAGAGAGTGAGTGAGAGTGAGTGAGTGTGTGTGTGTGTGTGAGTGGGTGTGAGTGTGAGTGTGAGTGAGTGAGTGAGTGAGTGTGTGTGTGAGTGAGTGAGAGTGAGTGAGAGTGTGAGAGTGAGTGAGAGAGTGAGTGAGTGAGTGAGTGAGTGAGAGTGAGTGAGTGTGAGTGAGTGAGTGTGTGAGTGAGTGAGTGAGTGTGAGTGAGTGAGTGAGTGAGTGTGAGTGAGTGAGTGTGTGAGTGAGTGAGTGAGTGTGAGTGAGTGAGTGAGTGAGTGAGTGTGAGTGAGTGAGTGAGTGAGTGTGAGTGAGTGAGTGAGTGTGTGAGTGAGTGAGTGAGTGTGAGTGAGTGAGTGAGTGAGTGAGTGAGTGATAGTGAGTGATAGTGAGTGAGTGAGTGAGTGAGTGAGAGAGTGAGTGAGTGATATTGAGTGAGTGATAGTGAGTGAGTGAGTGAGTGAGTGAGTGAGTGAGTGAGTGAGTGAGAGAGTGAGTGAGTGATAGTGAGTGAGTGATAGTGAGTGAGTGAGTCAGTGAGTCAGTGTGTGAGTGAGTGAGTGAGTGAGTGAGTGAGTGAGAGTGAGTGAGTGATAGTGAGTGAGTGAGTGAGTGAGAGAGTGAGTGAGAGAGTGAGTGAGTGAGTGATAGTGAGTGAGTGATAGTGAGTGAGTGAGTGAGTCAGTGAGTCAGTGTGTGAGTGAGTGAGTGAGTGAGAGTGAGTTAATGAGTGATTGAATCACGCTCATTAGAAACAGATGTCTCTTTGAGATCCTTCTATATATTGTTTAGGTCAGTTTTATTTTATTTTTCTTGTCATATTATTTATTGATTTATTTTTATTTATTTTATGATTGTGGGTGGATCTTGGGCTTTGTTGTAAACATTTATACACATTAAATAAATAAAGAATCACAAAAAAAAGAAAAAAGAAACAGGAGTCTCTTACAGTTGTGAAAAGTCAGTTCTACTACAAGATGACAAAAAACCTCGACAAACATCAACTGTTTTCATACTAACCTACCCTACCTAGTTAAAGCCCTAACCAGTATAATGTGATTAAGGTTAGTTAAAGCTCATGTAAAAGCAACACAACTAACTCGAGGCCTGCATGTGCAGTACGATTCGGATCTTTTAATCAAAATTCACAAAAGATTCACAAATGACAATTTAATAAAATTTAATTTTGTGTTGTGGGTACAAGTGAATCACTGCAAAATGTTGGTAAAATAGGCAAATAATCCAATTAAAGTAGTAGTTCACTTTAAAATGAAAATTAGCCCATGATTTACTCACCCTTAGGTCATCCTAGGTGTATATGACATTCTTCTTTCAGACAAATATCCATCATAAACAAACTCCACTAATAAAGGCCTTCTGAAGCAAAGCGACGAGTCTGTGTAATAAAAATATCCATATTTAAAACTATATAAAGTAAATTAACTAGCTTCCGGCCAAACGAACTTACGGATTCGACTTAAGTCTAAGCACAAGTATGCGAGTAATGCTGATATTTACGCTACGCCATGACGCACTACGCTACTTCTGATGTCATGAGTTGTGTAAGTTGTGCTGTTGGCGTAAGTAGACTGAGTATGTTCGTTTGGCCGGAAGCTAGAATTTTACTTTGTAACTTGTTAAATATGAATATCTTTCTTACACAAACGCATCGCTTCGCTTTAGAAGGCCTTTATTAACCCACGGTAGCCGTTAGGAGCACTTTTATTATGGATAGATGCACTTTTATGATGGACAGATGCACATTTATGATGGACAGATGCACTTTTATTATGGAAAGATGCACTTTTATGATGGATAGATGCACTTTTATGATGGATAGATGCACTTTATGATGGACAGATACACTATTATGATGGATAGATGCAATTCACTTTTATGATGAGAGATGCAATTCACTTTTATGATGAGAGATGCACTTTTATGATGAGAGTTGCACTTTTATGATGAATAGATTCACTTTTATGATGGATAGATTCACTTTTATGATGGATAGATGCAATGGATAGATTCACTTTTATGATGGATAGATGCACTTTTATCATGGATAGATGCAATGGATAGATGCACTTTTATGGAATTCGAAACAGAAATGGCCATTCACTGCCATTATAAAGCTTGGAAGAGACAGGGCATTTTTTAATATAACTCCGATTGTATTTGTCTGAAAGAAAAATGTCATATACACCTAGGATGACTTGAGGGAGAGTAAATCATGGGCTAATTTTCATTTTAAAGTGAACTACTTCTTTAACGGCAGGACGCATGTGTACAGATTTGTGTGCACATCTCAGTCCCTGTATTCCCCACAGAGTCTCCTATAATGATCAGACAGTAGTCACCAGTTTGACGTGCTCTCGCTTGAGGTACTTCTCGCTGTAGAACTGCTCCTGTCTCAGCGTGAGGAGCTGCTGCTGCTGCTGATCCTTCAGTTCACTGAGTTTCTGACATCTCTCCTGCTCCAGCGCTATCAGATCCGGATCCTGATGGGAGACGCTCCTGCAGGGACACGAGCGTTCAGACCCACAGAACCAGCGCAAACACAGGCCCACCTCACCAAATTCACTGAACTCACCCACCTCAACCAGCTCACCCACCTCACCGACCTCACCCAACTCACCCACCTCACCCAACTCACCCAACTCACCCAGCTCACCCTTCTCACCCATCTCACCCACCTCACCCAGCTCACCCAGCTCACTCACCTCACCCAGCTCACTCACCTCACCCAGCTCACCCATCTTACCCTCCTCACCCATCTTACCCTCCTCACCCATCTCACCCAGCTCACTCACCTCACCCAGCTCACTCACCTCACCCAACTCACCCATCTCACCCATCTCACCCAGCTCACTCACCTCACCCAGCTCACCCAACTCACCCATCTCACCCATCTTACCCAGCTCACCCACCTCACCCAGCTCACCCATCTCACCCACCTCACCCTCCTCACCCATCTCACCCATCTCACCCAACTCACTCACCTCACCCAGCTCACCGAACTCACCCACCTCACCCACCTCACCCACCTCACCCATCTCACCCACCTCACTCAGCTCACCCACTTCACCCAGCTCACCCAGCTCACCCACTTCACCCAGCTCACCCAACTCACCCACCTCACCCAACTCACCCAGCTCACCCACCTCACCCACCTCACCCACCTCACCCAGCTCACCCACCTCACCCAGCTCACCCAGCTCACCCACCTCACCCAGCTCACCCAGCTCACCCATCTTACCCAACTCACCCAGCTCACCCATCTTACCCATCTCACCCAGCTCACCCATCTTACCCAACTCACCCAGCTCACCCACCTCACCCACCTCACTCAGCTCACCCAGCTCACCCACCTCACCCAGCTCACCCAGCTCACCCACCTCACCCAGCTCACCCAGCTCACCCACCTCACCCAGCTCACCCATCTTACCCATCTCACCCAGCTCACCCATCTTACCCAACTCACCCAGCTCACCCACCTCACCGAACTCACCCACCTCACCCACCTCACCCAGCTCACCCAGCTCACCCACCTCACCCAGCTCACCCAGCTCACCCATCTTACCCAACTCACCCAGCTCACCCATCTTACCCATCTCACCCAGCTCACCCATCTTACCCAACTCACCCAGCTCACCCACCTCACCGAACTCACCCACCTCACCCACCTCACCCACCTCACTCAGCTCACCCAGCTCACCCACCTCACCGAACTCACCCACCTCACCCACCTCACCCACCTCACCCACCTCACCCAGCTCACCCACCTCACCCAGCTCACCCAGCTCACCCAACTCACCCACCTCACCCAGCTCACCCAGCTCACCCACCTCACCCAGCTCACCCAGCTCACCCAGCTCACCCAGCTCACCCAGCTCACCCAACTCACCCACCTCACCCAGCTCACCCACCTCACCCAGCTCACCCAGCTCACCCAGCTCACCCACCTCACCCAGCTCACCCAGCTCACCCAGCTCACCCACCTCACCCACCTCACCCAGCTCACCCAGCTCACCCACCTCACCCAGCTCACCCAGCTCACCCAGCTCACCCAACTCACCCACCTCACCCACCTCACCCAGCTCACCCACCTCACCCAGCTCACCCAGCTCACCCAACTCACCCAGCTCACCCAGCTCACCCACCTCACCCAGCTCACCCAGCTCACTCAGGTCACCCAGCTCACCCACCTCACCCAGCTCACCCACCTCACCCATCTCACCCAACTCACTCAGGTCACCCAGCTCACCCACCTCACCCACCTCACCCAGCTCACCCACCTCACCCAGCTCACCCATCTCACCCATCTCACCCAACTCACCCACCTCACCCACCTCACCCAACTCACCCACCTCACCCAACTCACCCACCTCACCCAACTCACCTCTTCTGCAGGGACGACCTGCGCCGCAGTAACTCGCTCAGCAGATGCTTCTGTTTCGATGCATGCTCGTTGATCAAGTCATTGGTTTTCTTGTTGTGTTTCTTCATGAGCTCCTTTAATTCCTTGTACTGCCTCTTCTGTTCCCTCGAATAACCCTTCAGCTGTTTCAGTTCATCTACAGTCTGAGCGTCCACCTCTGTCAAGCACACACACACACACACACACACACACACACACACACACAAGGTGACCAGACGTCCTTGTTTTCTGGGGACATTAACCCGCCATTATCGTCAAATATCAAAATAAACATAATTTTCGCTTTAAAGGTAGTAGCATTCTAGCTATTCATGTTAAATTAAAGTAATATTGTTTGTACGTGCTTTATAACAGGGTACGGGATTGTTTTGCACAAGTTTAAACGTCCCCAAAAGTTCTGCGGTCACAGCGCAGTAATTTACACTCATCTTAAATATATATATATACACACACACACACACACACACACACACACACACACACACACACACTATATTGCCAAACGTATTGGGAAAACCCTCCAAATCATTGAATTCAGGTGTTCCAATCACTTCCATGGGTAACTTCCATGGGTTAAAATCAAGCACCTAAGCGTGGGATGCAGTGGTGTAAAGCGTGGGGTGCAGTGGTGTAAAGCGTGGGGTGCAGTGGTGTAAAGCGTGGGGTGCAGTGGTGTAAAGCGTGGGGTGCAGTGGTGTAAAGCGTGGGGTGCAGTGGTGTAAAGCGTGGGGTGCAGTGGTGTAAAGCTTGGGGTGCAGTGGTGTAAAGCGTGGGGTGCAGTGGTGTAAAGCGTGGGATGCAGTGGTGTAAAGCGTGGGATGCAGTGGTGTAAAGCGTGGGATGCAGTGGTGTAAAGCGTGGGGTGCAGTGGAGTAAAGCGTGGGATGCAGTGGTGTAAAGCGTGGGGTGCAGTGGTGTAAAGCGTGGGATGCAGTGGTGTAAAGCGTGGGGTGCAGTGGAGTAAAGCGTGGGATGCAGTGGTGTAAAGCGTGGGGTGCAGTGGTGTAAAGCGTGGGATGCAGTGGTGTAAAGCGTGGGATGCAGTGGTGTAAAGCGTGGGGTGCAGTGGTGTAAAGCGTGGGGTGCAGTGGTGTAAAGCGTGGGATGCAGTGGCGTAAAGCGTGGGGTGCAGTGGAGTAAAGCGTGGGATGCAGTGGTGTAAAGCGTGGGGTGCAGTGGAGTAAAGCGTGGGATGCAGTGGCGTAAAGCGTGGGGTGCAGTGGAGTAAAGCGTGGGATGCAGTGGAGTAAAGCGTGGGGTGCAGTGGAGTAAAGCGTGGGATGCAGTGGTGTAAAGCGTGGGGTGCAGTGGAGTAAAGCGTGGGATGCAGTGGTGTAAAGCGTGGGGTGCAGTGGTGTAAAGCGTGGGATGCAGTGGTGTAAAGCGTGGGATGCAGTGGTGTAAAGCGTGGGGTGCAGTGGTGTAAAGCGTGGGATGCAGTGGTGTAAAGCGTGTAAAGCGTGACCCAAGCGTCTGTAAAGAGACCCGGGTTCGAATCCACTGTGAGACACCAATGTGTCCCTGAGCAAGACACTTAACCCCTAGTTGCTCCAGAGGCGTGCGACCTCTGACATGTATAGCAATTGTAAGTCGCTTTGGATAAAAGCGTCAGCTAAATGAATACATGTAAATGTAAAGCGTAGGATGCAGTGGTGTAAAGCGTGGGGTGCAGTGGTGTAAAGCGTGGGATGCAGTGGTGTAAATTGGGGATGCAGTGGTGTAAAGCGTGGGATGCAGTGGTTTAAAGCGTGGGGTGCAGTGGAGTAAAGCGTGGGGTGCAGTGGAGTAAAGCGTGGGATGCAGTGGTGTAAAGCGTGGGGTGCAGTGGTGTAAAGCGTGGGATGCAGTGGTGTAAAGCGTGGGGTGCAGTGGAGTAAAGCGTGGGATGCAGTGGTGTAAAGCGTGGGGTGCAGTGGTGTAAAGCGTGGGATGCAGTGGTGTAAAGCGTGGGGTGCAGTGGAGTAAAGCGTGGGATGCAGTGGTGTAAAGCGTGTAAAGCGTGACCCAAGCGTCTGTAAAGAGACCCGGGTTCGAATCCACTGTGAGACACCAATGTGTCCCTGAGCAAGACACTTAACCCCTAGTTGCTCCAGAGGCGTGCGACCTCTGACATGTATAGCAATTGTAAGTCGCTTTGGATAAAAGCGTCAGCTAAATGAATACATGTAAATGTAAAGCGTAGGATGCAGTGGTGTAAAGCTGAAACAGGAACATCCCCAAACTCTTCCAACAAAGTTGGGAGCATGAAATTGTCCAAAACGTCTTTGTGTGTGTGTGTGGGGTTGTTTTTCAGGGGCTGGCCCCTTAGTTCCAGTGAATGGAACTCTGAATGCTTCTGCATACCAAGACGTTTTGGACAATTTCATGCTCCCAACTTTGTTGGAAGAGTTTGGGGATGTTCCTTTTTCAGCATGACTGCGCACCAGTGCACAAAGCAGGACCATAAAGACATGGATGAGGAGTTTGGTAACATCTGAGATCAGATCAAACCGTGACACACTGCAGAGCCGTACCTGTTAAAACACTCTGAACGACATCCTCAGGCCTCACAGAGGGTTTGAGCGACCCTGAAACACACAGAGAGACGATGAGCTGATGATTCAGCGGCGCTGGACACTGGTCACACACACACACACACACACACACACACACCTAAGGACGGAGTCTGCTGACTGACACACACACCTGAGGACCGAGTCTGCTGACACACACACACACACACACACACCTGAGGACAGAGTCTGCTGACACACACACACCTGAGGACCGAGTCTGCTGACACACACACACACACACACACCTGAGGACAGAGTCTGCTGACACACACATACACACACACACACACACACACACACACACACACACACACACACCTGAGGACGGAGTCTGCTGACACACACACACACACACACCTGAGGATGGAGTCTGCTGACTGACACACACACACACACACCTGAGGACGGAGTCTGCTGACACACATACACACACACACACACACACACACACACACACACACACACACACACACACACACACACACACACACACACACACCTGAGGACGGAGTCTGCTGACACACACACACACACACACACACACACCTGAGGATGGAGTCTGCTGACACACACACACACACACACACACACACACACACACACCTGAGGATGGAGTCTGCTGACTGAGACACACACCTGAGGACGGAGTCTGCTGACACACACACACACACACACACACACACCTGAGGACGGAGTCTGCTGACACACACACACACACCTGAGGATGGAGTCTGCTGACACACACACACACACCTGAGGATGGAGTCTGCTGACTGACACACACACACACACACACCTGAGGACGGAGTCTGCTGACACACATACACACACACACACACACACACACACACACACACACACACACACACACACACACACACACACCTGAGGACGGAGTCTGCTGACACACACACACACACACACACACACACACCTGAGGATGGAGTCTGCTGACACACACACACACACACACACACACACACACACACACACACACACACACACACACACACACACACACACACCTGAGGATGGAGTCTGCTGACTGACACACACACCTGAGGACGGAGTCTGCTGACACACACACACACACACACACACACACACACACACCTGAGGACGGAGTCTGCTGACACACACACACACACCTGAGGATGGAGTCTGCTGACACACACACACACACCTGAGGATGGAGTCTGCTGACTGACACACACACCTGAGGACGGAGTCTGCTGACACACACACACACACACACACACACACACACCTGAGGACGGAGTCTGCTGACACACACACACACCTGAGGATGGAGTCTGCTGACACACACACACACACACACACACACACCTGAGGACGGAGTCTGCTGACACACACACACACACACACACACACACCTGAGGACGGAGTCTGCTGACACACACACACACCTGAGGATGGAGTCTGCTGACTGACCACAGAGGGTTTGGGTGAGACGCTGTCGTGGTTCAGACCGTTCTCTGGTGCCGCCGCTGGGTTCGGGTCAGTCGTGACCTCTGACACTAGATCACCTCCTCCATTCACCTGCACCAATCAGAAGACAAACAATAAAACACATACAGATCTATAGGTGAACCACAGCAGACGTGAGAAAGACTGAACTGAACCATGACGATGATGATCATGAATGCGGAACGGGTAATTTTCAAGGTGAATCATTAATTTATGATGACATGAGTATCATATTTACTAATCATTTTATAGAACTCATAATGAACCAACGGAGAACTAGAATCTACATTATACTTTAATATATCCATGGTTTTAATGGTCTTTTCTAGGACTGGAAATTACCATGTGCATCCTGGACTGTTACCAACGGCTCACAGAAAACCAAGACAGTTTTAGTGTTAAATCAAGCTTCAACCAGATGAAACTACGACATATAATAATCAAAAATGGTCATACCTTCATGTCTGTCCAGAGTGTGTAAATATACCAATGGAAACCAACTCTCAGCATGACTAAACTGATCCTCAACTCAACCTCTCAAACACAAGCTTTCACCTGTCAGTCTGACTCTGCGGGGTTATAACTGCGGCACAAACCGTTGCTAGCGGATCTCGCTGATTCAGCTGGACTGAGAGAGAGAGGAACACTCAAAACTAACATCAAGATATAAAACGAAATTATACTTCTTATTTTAATCCGTTCCCTCGTCTGCTGTCATTTTGATTGAAGAGCCAGGATTCTCTCTGATGTATGAGGTTTTTTGAGAGCTGAAAAAGTCAGCAAATCATTTCTAATTAAGTCAAGCTTTTATCAGGTTTTATCTAGTTTAAAGAGATCTTATTCCAGAATCATAGATGACTGGAACAGTCATGTAGTTTCAGTGTGAACCCTGAAAAATATTCAGCTAAATGAACTAAGAGAAGAACTGAGCGTGTGCAGACTCAGAGAACATGCCTGTCGTCATAGAGACACAGACACTCCTGGCAACTGTACTGCACTTAAACGCACACACACGCCATTGCAGGGCTGCGCATTAGGCCGTGAAACACCAAACGACTATTCGACAACAAAAGTGTTTGTCCACAATGTTTGTCAACACAGTTTATAATGTTTCAGTCCAATGATCATCACCAGTATGTATCTGGTGAGAAAATATTTTGTACATTTCCTACCGTAAATATATAAAACATTTATTTTTGTGAGTGAATGCAGAAAAATCATGAACATAAATGGACAACTTTGAAGGAGATTTTCTCAATGTTTAGATTTTTTTGTACCCTCAGATTCCAGATTTTCAAATAGTTGTATCTCGGCCAAATATTATCCTATCATAACAAACCATACATCAATGGAAAGCTTATTTATTCATTTATTAATTATTATTTCAGGTGATGTATGAATCTCAATTTCCAAAAATTGATCCATGTGACTGGATCAACATATACTTCCGGGTCGCAGTAGTAGTGACGTCATAGGCTGTCGCCGGCCAATAGGAATGCCGTGATTAGATGAGCGTTTCAGACACCGGTTCACGCGGAGGGGTTAGGTAACACACCTGAAATCACTCACCGTCAGTTAAACGCACTTGAAGTCACTCACTGTCAGTTAAACGCACCTGAAGTCACTCACTGTCAGTTAAACGCACCTGAAGTCACTCACTGTCAGTTAAACGCACCTGAAGTCACTCACCGTCAGTTAAACACACCTGAAGTCACTCACTCACCGTCAGTTAAACGCACCTGAAGTCACTCACTGTCAGTTAAACGCACCTGAAGTCACTCACTGTCAGTTAAACACACCTGAAGTCACTCACTCACCGTCAGTTAAACGCACCTGAAGTCACTCACCGTCAGTTAAACGCACCTGAAGTCACTCACTGTCAGTTAAACGCACCTGAAGTCACTCACCGTCAGTTAAACACACCTGAAGTCACTCACTCACCGTCAGTTAAACGCACCTGAAGTCACTCACTGTCAGTTAAACGCACCTGAAGTCACTCACTGTCAGTTAAACGCACCTGAAGTCACTCACCGTCAGTTAAAAGCACCTGAAGTCACTCACTGTCAGTTAAACGCACCTGAAGTCACTCACTCACTGTCAGTTAAACGCACCTGAAGTCACTCACTCACTGTCAGTTAAACGCACCTGAAGTCACTCACCGTCAGTTAAACGCACCTGAAGTCACTCACCGTCAGTTAAACGCACCTGAAGTCACTCACTGTCAGTTAAACGCACCTGAAGTCACTCACTCACTGTCAGTTAAACGCACCTGAAGTCACTCACTCACCGTCAGTTAAACGCACCTGAAGTCACTCACTCACCGTCAGTTAAACGCACCTGAAGTCACTCACTCACCGTCAGTTAAACGCACCTGAAGTCACTCACTCACCGCCAGTTAAACGCACCTGAAGTCACTCACTCACCGTCAGTTAAACGCACCTGAAGTCACTCACTCACCGTCAGTTAAACACACCTGAAGTCACTCACTCACTGTCAGTTAAACACACCTGAAGTCACTCACTCACTGTCAGTTAAACGCACCTGAAGTCACTCACTCACCGTCAGTTAAACACACCTGAAGTCACTCACTCACTGTCAGTTAAACACACCTGAAGTCACTCACTCACTGTCAGTTAAACACACCTTAAGTCACTCACTCACCGTCAGTTAAACACACCTGAAGTCACTCACTGTCAGTTAAACGCAACTGAAGTCACTCACTCACTGTCAGTTAAACGCACCTGAAGTCACTCACTGTCAGTTAAACGCACCTTAAGTCACTCACTCACTGTCAGTTAAACGCACCTGAAGTCACTCACTGTCAGTTAAACGCACCTGAAGTCACTCACTGTCAGTTAAACGCACCTGAAGTCACTCACTCACTGTCAGTTAAACGCACCTGAATTCACTCACTCACCGTCAGTTAAACACACCTGAAGTCACTCACTCACCATCAGTTAAACACACCTGAAGTCACTCACTCACTGTCAGTTAAACGCACCTGAAGTCACTCACTCACTGTCAGTTAAACGCACCTGAATTCACTCACTCACTGTCAGTTAAACACACCTGAAGTCACTCACTCACCATCAGTTAAACACACCTGAAGTCACTCACTCACTGTCAGTTAAACGCACCTGAAGTCACTCACTCACCGTCAGTTGAAACGCACCTGAAGTCACTCACTCACCGTCAGTTGAAACGCACCTGAAGTCACTCACTCACCGTCAGTTGAAACGCACCTGAAGTCACTCACTGTCAGTTAAACGCACCTGAAGTCACTCACTCACTGTCAGTTAAACGCACCTGAAGTCACTCACTCACCGTCAGTTAAACACCACCTGAAGTCACTCACTCACCGTCAGTTAAACGCACCTGAAGTCACTCACTCACCGTCAGTTAAACGCACCTGAAGTCACTCACTCACCGTCAGTTGAAACGCACCTGAAGTCACTCACTGTCAGTTAAACGCACCTGAAGTCACTCACTCACTGTCAGTTAAACGCACCTGAAGTCACTCACTCACCATCAGTTAAACACACCTGAAGTCACTCACTCACTGTCAGTTAAACGCACCTGAAGTCACTCACTCACCGTCAGTTGAAACGCACCTGAAGTCACTCACTCACCGTCAGTTGAAACGCACCTGAAGTCACTCACTCACCGTCAGTTGAAACGCACCTGAAGTCACTCACTGTCAGTTAAACGCACCTGAAGTCACTCACTCACTGTCAGTTAAACGCACCTGAAGTCACTCACTCACCGTCAGTTAAACGCACCTGAAGTCACTCACTCACTGTCAGTTAAACGCACCTGAAGTCACTCACTCACTGTCAGTTAAACGCACCTGAAGTCACTCACTCACCGTCAGTTAAACGCACCTGAAGTCACTCACTCACTGTCAGTTAAACGCACCTGAAGTCACTCACTCACTGTCAGTTAAACGCACCTTAAGTCACTCACTCACTGTCAGTTAAACGCACCTTAAGTCACTCACTCACCGTCAGTTAAACGCACCTGAAGTCACTCACTGTCAGTTAAACGCACCTGAAGTCACTCACTCACTGTCAGTTAAACGCACCTGAAGTCACTCAATGTCAGTTAAACGCACCTGAAGTCACTCACTCACCGTCAGTTGAAACGCACCTGAAGTCACTCACTCACCGTCAGTTGAAACGCACCTGAAGTCACTCACTCACCGTCAGTTGAAACGCACCTGAAGTCACTCACTGTCAGTTAAACGCACCTGAAGTCACTCACTCACTGTCAGTTAAACGCACCTGAAGTCACTCACTCACTGTCAGTTAAACGCACCTGAAGTCACTCACTCACCGTCAGTTGAAACGCACCTGAAGTCACTCACTCACTGTCAGTTAAACACACCTGAAGTCACTCACTCACTGTCAGTTAAACGCACCTGAAGTCACTCACTCACCGTCAGTTGAAACGCACCTGAAGTCACTCACTCACCGTCAGTTGAAACGCACCTGAAGTCACTCACTCACCGTCAGTTGAAACGCACCTGAAGTCACTCACTGTCAGTTAAACGCACCTGAAGTCACTCACTCACTGTCAGTTAAACGCACCTGAAGTCACTCACTCACCGTCAGTTAAACGCACCTGAAGTCACTCACTCACTGTCAGTTAAACGCACCTGAAGTCACTCACTCACTGTCAGTTAAACGCACCTGAAGTCACTCACTCACCGTCAGTTAAACGCACCTGAAGTCACTCACTCACTGTCAGTTAAACGCACCTGAAGTCACTCACTCACTGTCAGTTAAACGCACCTTAAGTCACTCACTCACTGTCAGTTAAACGCACCTTAAGTCACTCACTCACCGTCAGTTAAACGCACCTGAAGTCACTCACTGTCAGTTAAACGCACCTGAAGTCACTCACTCACTGTCAGTTAAACGCACCTGAAGTCACTCACTGTCAGTTAAACGCACCTTAAGTCACTCACTCACCGTCAGTTAAACGCACCTGAAGTCACTCACTGTCAGTTAAACGCACCTGAAGTCACTCACTCACCGTCAGTTAAACACACCTGAAGTCACTCACTCACCGTCAGTTAAACGCACCTGAAGTCACTCACTCACTGTCAGTTAAACGCACCTTAAGTCACTCACTCACCGTCAGTTAAACGCACCTTAAGTCACTCACTCACCGTCAGTTAAACGCACCTGAAGTCACTCACTCACCGTCAGTTAAACGCACCTGAAGTCACTCACTCACTGTCAGTTAAACGCACCTTAAGTCACTCACTCACCGTCAGTTAAACGCACCTGAAGTCACTCACTCACCGTCAGTTAAACGCAACTGAAGTCACTCACCGTCAGTTAAACGCACCTGAAGTCACTCACTCACTGTCAGTTAAACGCACCTGAAGTCACTCACTCACCGTCAGTTAAACGCACCTGAAGTCACTCACTCACTGTCAGTTAAACGCACCTGAAGTCACTCACTCACTGTCAGTTAAACGCACCTGAAGTCACTCACTGTCAGTTAAACGCACCTGAAGTCACTCACCGTCAGTTAAACGCACCTGAAGTCACTCACTCACTGTCAGTTAAACGCACCTAAAGTCACTCACTCACCGTCAGTTAAACACACCTGAAGTCACTCACTCACTGTCAGTTAAACGCACCTGAAGTCACTCACTCACCGTCAGTTAAACACACCTGAAGTCACTCACTCACTGTCAGTTAAACGCACCTGAAGTCACTCACTGTCAGTTAAACGCACCTGAAGTCACTCACTCACTGTCAGTTAAACGCACCTGAAGTCACTCACTGTCAGTTAAACGCACCTTAAGTCACTCACTCACTGTCAGTTAAACGCACCTTAAGTCACTCACTCACCGTCAGTTAAACGCACCTGAAGTCACTCACTGTCAGTTAAACGCAACTGAAGTCACTCACTCACTGTCAGTTAAACGCACCTAAAGTCACTCACTCACCGTCAGTTAAACACACCTGAAGTCACTCACTCACTGTCAGTTAAACGCACCTGAAGTCACTCACTCACTGTCAGTTAAACACACCTGAAGTCACTCACTCACTGTCAGTTAAACGCACCTTAAGTCACTCACTCACCGTCAGTTAAACGCACCTGAAGTCACTCACTGTCAGTTAAACGCACCTGAAGTCACTCACTCACTGTCAGTTAAACGCACCTGAAGTCACTCACTGTCAGTTAAACGCACCTTAAGTCACTCACTCACCGTCAGTTAAACGCACCTGAAGTCACTCACTGTCAGTTAAACGCACCTGAAGTCACTCACTCACCGTCAGTTAAACACACCTGAAGTCACTCACTCACCGTCAGTTAAACGCACCTGAAGTCACTCACTCACTGTCAGTTAAACGCACCTTAAGTCACTCACTCACCGTCAGTTAAACGCACCTTAAGTCACTCACTCACCGTCAGTTAAACGCACCTGAAGTCACTCACTCACCGTCAGTTAAACGCACCTGAAGTCACTCACTCACTGTCAGTTAAACGCACCTTAAGTCACTCACTCACCGTCAGTTAAACGCACCTGAAGTCACTCACTCACCGTCAGTTAAACGCAACTGAAGTCACTCACCGTCAGTTAAACGCACCTGAAGTCACTCACTCACTGTCAGTTAAACGCACCTGAAGTCACTCACTCACCGTCAGTTAAACGCACCTGAAGTCACTCACTCACTGTCAGTTAAACGCACCTGAAGTCACTCACTCACTGTCAGTTAAACGCACCTGAAGTCACTCACTGTCAGTTAAACGCACCTGAAGTCACTCACCGTCAGTTAAACGCACCTGAAGTCACTCACTCACTGTCAGTTAAACGCACCTAAAGTCACTCACTCACCGTCAGTTAAACACACCTGAAGTCACTCACTCACTGTCAGTTAAACGCACCTGAAGTCACTCACTCACCGTCAGTTAAACACACCTGAAGTCACTCACTCACTGTCAGTTAAACGCACCTGAAGTCACTCACTGTCAGTTAAACGCACCTGAAGTCACTCACTCACTGTCAGTTAAACGCACCTGAAGTCACTCACTGTCAGTTAAACGCACCTTAAGTCACTCACTCACTGTCAGTTAAACGCACCTTAAGTCACTCACTCACCGTCAGTTAAACGCACCTGAAGTCACTCACTGTCAGTTAAACGCAACTGAAGTCACTCACTCACTGTCAGTTAAACGCACCTAAAGTCACTCACTCACCGTCAGTTAAACACACCTGAAGTCACTCACTCACTGTCAGTTAAACGCACCTGAAGTCACTCACTCACTGTCAGTTAAACACACCTGAAGTCACTCACTCACTGTCAGTTAAACGCACCTTAAGTCACTCACTCACCGTCAGTTAAACACACCTGAAGTCACTCACTGTCAGTTAAACGCACCTGAAGTCACTCACTCACTGTCAGTTAAACACACCTGAAGTCACTCACTCACCGTCAGTTAAACACACCTGAAGTCACTCACTCACTGTCAGTTAAACGCACCTGAAGTCACTCACTCACCGTCAGTTAAACACACCTGAAGTCACTCACTCACCGTCAGTTAAACGCACCTGAAGTCACTCACTCACCGTCAGTTGAAACGCACCTGAAGTCACTCACTCACCGTCAGTTGAAACGCACCTGAAGTCACTCACTGTCAGTTAAACGCACCTTAAGTCACTCACCGTCAGTTAAACGCACCTGAAGTCACTCACCGTCAGTTAAACGCACCTGAAGTCACTCACCGTCAGTTAAACGCACCTGAAGTCACTCACTCACCGTCAGTTAAACGCACCTGAAGTCACTCACTCACCGTCAGTTAAACGCACCTGAAGTCACTCACTCACTGTCAGTTAAACGCACCTGAAGTCACTCACTCACCGTCAGTTAAACACACCTGAAGTCACTCACTCACCGTCAGTTAAACGCACCTGAAGTCACTCACCGTCAGTTAAACGCACCTGAAGTCACTCACTCACCGTCAGTTAAACGCACCTGAAGTCACTCACTCACTGTCAGTTAAACGCACCTGAAGTCACTCACTCACTGTCAGTTAAACGCACCTGAAGTCACTCACTCACCGTCAGTTAAACACACCTGAAGTCACTCACTCACTGTCAGTTAAACGCACCTTAAGTCACTCACTCACCGTCAGTTAAACGCACCTTAAGTCACTCACTCACCGTCAGTTAAACACACCTGAAGTCACTCACTCACTGTCAGTTAAACGCACCTGAAGTCACTCACTCACTGTCAGTTAAACGCACCTGAAGTCACTCACTCACTGTCAGTTAAACGCACCTTAAGTCACTCACTCACCGTCAGTTAAACACACCTGAAGTCACTCACTGTCAGTTAAACGCACCTGAAGTCACTCACTCACCGTCAGTTAAACGCACCTGAAGTCACTCACTCACTGTCAGTTAAACGCACCTGAAGTCACTCACTCACTGTCAGTTAAACGCACCTGAAGTCACTCACTCACTGTCAGTTAAACGCACCTGAAGTCACTCACTCACTGTCAGTTAAACACACCTGAAGTCACTCACTCACCATCAGTTAAACGCACCTGAAGTCACTCACTGTCAGTTAAACACACCTGAAGTCACTCACTCACTGTCAGTTAAACGCACCTGAAGTCACTCACTCACTGTCAGTTAAACACACCTGAAGTCACTCACTCACCGTCAGTTAAACGCACCTTAAGTCACTCACTCACCGTCAGTTAAACACACCTGAAGTCACTCACTCACTGTCAGTTAAACGCACCTGAAGTCACTCACTCACTGTCAGTTAAACGCACCTTAAGTCACTCACTCACCGTCAGTTAAACACACCTGAAGTCACTCACTGTCAGTTAAACGCACCTGAAGTCACTCACTCACTGTCAGTTAAACACACCTGAAGTCACTCACTGTCAGTTAAACACACCTGAAGTCACTCACTCACCGTCAGTTAAACGCACCTGAAGTCACTCACTCACTGTCAGTTAAACACACCTGAAGTCACTCACTGTCAGTTAAACACACCTGAAGTCACTCACTGTCAGTTAAACGCACCTGAAGTCACTCACTCACTGTCAGTTAAACACACCTGAAGTCACTCACTGTCAGTTAAACACACCTGAAGTCACTCACTCACCGTCAGTTAAACGCACCTGAAGTCACTCACTCACTGTCAGTTAAACACACCTGAAGTCACTCACTGTCAGTTAAACACACCTGAAGTCACTCACTCACTGTCAGTTAAACGCACCTTAAGTCACTCACTCACCGTCAGTTAAACACACCTGAAGTCACTCACTCACTGTCAGTTAAACGCACCTGAAGTCACTCACTCACTGTCAGTTAAACACACCTGAAGTCACTCACTCACTGTCAGTTAAACACACCTGAAGTCACTCACTCACTGTCAGTTAAACGCACCTGAAGTCACTCACTCACTGTCAGTTAAACGCACCTGAAGTCACTCACTCACCGTCAGTTAAACGCACCTTAAGTCACTCACTCACCGTCAGTTAAACACACCTGAAGTCACTCACTCACTGTCAGTTAAACGCACCTTAAGTCACTCACTCACCGTCAGTTAAACACACCTGAAGTCACTCACTCACTGTCAGTTAAACGCACCTGAAGTCACTCACTCACTGTCAGTTAAACGCACCTGAAGTCACTCACTCACCGTCAGTTAAACGCACCTGAAGTCACTCACTCACTGTCAGTTAAACGCACCTGAAGTCACTCACTCACTGTCAGTTAAACGCACCTGAAGTCACTCACTGTCAGTTAAACGCACCTGAAGTCACTCACCGTCAGTTAAACGCACCTGAAGTCACTCACTCACTGTCAGTTAAACGCACCTAAAGTCACTCACTCACCGTCAGTTAAACACACCTGAAGTCACTCACTCACTGTCAGTTAAACGCACCTGAAGTCACTCACTCACCGTCAGTTAAACACACCTGAAGTCACTCACTCACTGTCAGTTAAACGCACCTGAAGTCACTCACTGTCAGTTAAACGCACCTGAAGTCACTCACTCACTGTCAGTTAAACGCACCTGAAGTCACTCACTGTCAGTTAAACGCACCTTAAGTCACTCACTCACTGTCAGTTAAACGCACCTTAAGTCACTCACTCACCGTCAGTTAAACGCACCTGAAGTCACTCACTGTCAGTTAAACGCAACTGAAGTCACTCACTCACTGTCAGTTAAACGCACCTAAAGTCACTCACTCACCGTCAGTTAAACACACCTGAAGTCACTCACTCACTGTCAGTTAAACGCACCTGAAGTCACTCACTCACTGTCAGTTAAACACACCTGAAGTCACTCACTCACTGTCAGTTAAACGCACCTTAAGTCACTCACTCACCGTCAGTTAAACACACCTGAAGTCACTCACTGTCAGTTAAACGCACCTGAAGTCACTCACTCACTGTCAGTTAAACACACCTGAAGTCACTCACTCACCGTCAGTTAAACACACCTGAAGTCACTCACTCACTGTCAGTTAAACGCACCTGAAGTCACTCACTCACCGTCAGTTAAACACACCTGAAGTCACTCACTCACCGTCAGTTAAACGCACCTGAAGTCACTCACTCACCGTCAGTTGAAACGCACCTGAAGTCACTCACTCACCGTCAGTTGAAACGCACCTGAAGTCACTCACTGTCAGTTAAACGCACCTTAAGTCACTCACCGTCAGTTAAACGCACCTGAAGTCACTCACCGTCAGTTAAACGCACCTGAAGTCACTCACCGTCAGTTAAACGCACCTGAAGTCACTCACTCACCGTCAGTTAAACGCACCTGAAGTCACTCACTCACCGTCAGTTAAACGCACCTGAAGTCACTCACTCACTGTCAGTTAAACGCACCTGAAGTCACTCACTCACCGTCAGTTAAACACACCTGAAGTCACTCACTCACCGTCAGTTAAACGCACCTGAAGTCACTCACCGTCAGTTAAACGCACCTGAAGTCACTCACTCACCGTCAGTTAAACGCACCTGAAGTCACTCACTCACTGTCAGTTAAACGCACCTGAAGTCACTCACTCACTGTCAGTTAAACGCACCTGAAGTCACTCACTCACCGTCAGTTAAACACACCTGAAGTCACTCACTCACTGTCAGTTAAACGCACCTTAAGTCACTCACTCACCGTCAGTTAAACGCACCTTAAGTCACTCACTCACCGTCAGTTAAACACACCTGAAGTCACTCACTCACTGTCAGTTAAACGCACCTGAAGTCACTCACTCACTGTCAGTTAAACGCACCTGAAGTCACTCACTCACTGTCAGTTAAACGCACCTTAAGTCACTCACTCACCGTCAGTTAAACACACCTGAAGTCACTCACTGTCAGTTAAACGCACCTGAAGTCACTCACTCACCGTCAGTTAAACGCACCTGAAGTCACTCACTCACTGTCAGTTAAACGCACCTGAAGTCACTCACTCACTGTCAGTTAAACGCACCTGAAGTCACTCACTCACTGTCAGTTAAACGCACCTGAAGTCACTCACTCACTGTCAGTTAAACACACCTGAAGTCACTCACTCACCATCAGTTAAACGCACCTGAAGTCACTCACTGTCAGTTAAACACACCTGAAGTCACTCACTCACTGTCAGTTAAACGCACCTGAAGTCACTCACTCACTGTCAGTTAAACACACCTGAAGTCACTCACTCACCGTCAGTTAAACGCACCTTAAGTCACTCACTCACCGTCAGTTAAACACACCTGAAGTCACTCACTCACTGTCAGTTAAACGCACCTGAAGTCACTCACTCACTGTCAGTTAAACGCACCTTAAGTCACTCACTCACCGTCAGTTAAACACACCTGAAGTCACTCACTGTCAGTTAAACGCACCTGAAGTCACTCACTCACTGTCAGTTAAACACACCTGAAGTCACTCACTGTCAGTTAAACACACCTGAAGTCACTCACTCACCGTCAGTTAAACGCACCTGAAGTCACTCACTCACTGTCAGTTAAACACACCTGAAGTCACTCACTGTCAGTTAAACACACCTGAAGTCACTCACTGTCAGTTAAACGCACCTGAAGTCACTCACTCACTGTCAGTTAAACACACCTGAAGTCACTCACTGTCAGTTAAACACACCTGAAGTCACTCACTCACCGTCAGTTAAACGCACCTGAAGTCACTCACTCACTGTCAGTTAAACACACCTGAAGTCACTCACTGTCAGTTAAACACACCTGAAGTCACTCACTCACTGTCAGTTAAACACACCTGAAGTCACTCACTCACTGTCAGTTAAACGCACCTGAAGTCACTCACTCACTGTCAGTTAAACGCACCTGAAGTCACTCACTCACTGTCAGTTAAACACACCTGAAGTCACTCACTGTCAGTTAAACACACCTGAAGTCACTCACTGTCAGTTAAACGCACCTGAAGTCACTCACTCACCGTCAGTTAAACACACCTGAAGTCACTCACTCACCGTCAGTTAAACGCACCTGAAGTCACTCACTCACTGTCAGTTAAACACACCTGAAGTCACTCACTGTCAGTTAAACACACCTGAAGTCACTCACTGTCAGTTAAACGCACCTGAAGTCACTCACTCACTGTCAGTTAAACACACCTGAAGTCACTCACTGTCAGTTAAACACACCTGAAGTCACTCACTCACCGTCAGTTAAACGCACCTGAAGTCACTCACTCACTGTCAGTTAAACACACCTGAAGTCACTCACTGTCAGTTAAACACACCTGAAGTCACTCACTCACTGTCAGTTAAACACACCTGAAGTCACTCACTCACTGTCAGTTAAACGCACCTGAAGTCACTCACTCACTGTCAGTTAAACGCACCTGAAGTCACTCACTGTCAGTTAAACACACCTGAAGTCACTCACTCACCGTCAGATAAACACACCTGAAGTCACTCACTCACCGTCAGTTAAACACACCTGAAGTCACTCACTCACCGTCAGATAAACACACCTGAAGTCACTCACTCACCGTCAGTTAAACGCACCTGAAGTCACTCACTCACCGTCAGTTGAAACGCACCTGAAGTCACTCACTCACCGTCAGTTGAAACGCACCTGAAGTCACTCACTGTCAGTTAAACGCACCTGAAGTCACTCACTCACCGTCAGTTGAAACGCACCTGAAGTCACTCACTCACCGTCAGTTGAAACGCACCTGAAGTCACTCACTGTCAGTTAAACGCACCTGAAGTCACTCACCGTCAGTTAAACGCACCTGAAGTCACTCACCGTCAGTTAAACGCACCTGAAGTCACTCACTCACCGTCAGTTAAACGCACCTGAAGTCACTCACTCACTGTCAGTTAAACGCACCTGAAGTCACTCACTCACCGTCAGTTAAACACACCTGAAGTCACTCACTCACTGTCAGTTAAACGCACCTTAAGTCACTCACTCACCGTCAGTTAAACACACCTGAAGTCACTCACTCACTGTCAGTTAAACGCACCTGAAGTCACTCACTCACTGTCAGTTAAACACACCTGAAGTCACTCACTCACTGTCAGTTAAACACACCTGAAGTCACTCACTCACTGTCAGTTAAACGCACCTGAAGTCACTCACTCACTGTCAGTTAAACGCACCTGAAGTCACTCACTCACCGTCAGTTAAACGCACCTTAAGTCACTCACTCACCGTCAGTTAAACACACCTGAAGTCACTCACTCACTGTCAGTTAAACGCACCTTAAGTCACTCACTCACCGTCAGTTAAACACACCTGAAGTCACTCACTCACTGTCAGTTAAACGCACCTGAAGTCACTCACTCACTGTCAGTTAAACGCACCTTAAGTCACTCACTCACCGTAAGTTAAACGCACCTTAAGTCACTCACTCACCGTCAGTTAAACACACCTGAAGTCACTCACTCACTGTCAGTTAAACGCACCTGAAGTCACTCACTCACCGTCAGTTAAACACACCTGAAGTCACTCACTCACTGTCAGTTAAACACACCTGAAGTCACTCACTCACCGTCAGTTAAACGCACCTTAAGTCACTCACTCACCGTCAGTTAAACACACCTGAAGTCACTCACTCACTGTCAGTTAAACGCACCTGAAGTCACTCACTCACTGTCAGTTAAACGCACCTGAAGTCACTCACTCACTGTCAGTTAAACGCACCTGAAGTCACTCACTCACTGTCAGTTAAACACACCTGAAGTCACTCACTCACTGTCAGTTAAACGCACCTGAAGTCACTCACTCACTGTCAGTTAAACACACCTGAAGTCACTCACTCACCGTCAGTTAAACGCACCTGAAGTCACTCACTCACTGTCAGTTAAACGCACCTGAAGTCACTCACTCACTGTCAGTTAAACGCACCTTAAGTCACTCACTCACCGTCAGTTAAACGCACCTGAAGTCACTCACTGTCAGTTAAACGCACCTGAAGTCACTCACTCACCGTCAGTTAAACACACCTGAAGTCACTCACTCACTGTCAGTTAAACGCACCTTAAGTCACTCACTCACTGTCAGTTAAACGCACCTTAAGTCACTCACTCACCGTCAGTTAAACGCACCTGAAGTCACTCACTGTCAGTTAAACGCACCTGAAGTCACTCACTCACCGTCAGTTAAACGCACCTGAAGTCACTCACTCACCGTCAGTTAAACGCACCTGAAGTCACTCACTCACTGTCAGTTAAACGCACCTTAAGTCACTCACTCACTGTCAGTTAAACACACCTGAAGTCACTCACTCACCGTCAGTTAAACACACCTGAAGTCACTCACTCACTGTCAGTTAAACGCACCTTAAGTCACTCACTCACTGTCAGTTAAACACACCTGAAGTCACTCACTCACCGTCAGTTAAACACACCTGAAGTCACTCACTCACTGTCAGTTAAACGCACCTTAAGTCACTCACTCACCGTCAGTTAAACGCACCTGAAGTCACTCACTGTCAGTTAAACGCACCTGAAGTCACTCACTCACCGTCAGTTAAACGCACCTGAAGTCACTCACTCACTGTCAGTTAAACGCACCTTAAGTCACTCACTCACTGTCAGTTAAACGCACCTTAAGTCACTCACTCACCGTCAGTTAAACGCACCTGAAGTCACTCACTGTCAGTTAAACGCACCTGAAGTCACTCACTCACCGTCAGTTAAACGCACCTGAAGTCACTCACTCACCGTCAGTTAAACGCACCTGAAGTCACTCACTCACTGTCAGTTAAACGCACCTTAAGTCACTCACTCACTGTCAGTTAAACACACCTGAAGTCACTCACTCACCGTCAGTTAAACACACCTGAAGTCACTCACTCACTGTCAGTTAAACGCACCTGAAGTCACTCACTCACCGTCAGTTAAACACACCTGAAGTCACTCACTCACTGTCAGTTAAACGCACCTGAAGTCACTCACTCACTGTCAGTTAAACGCACCTGAAGTCACTCACTGTCAGTTAAACGCACCTGAAGTCACTCACTCACCGTGAGTTAAACGCACCTGAAGTCACTCACTCACCGTCAGTTGAAACGCACCTGAAGTCACTCACTGTCAGTTAAACGCACCTGAAGTCACTCACTCACTGTCAGTTGAAACGCACCTGAAGTCACTCACTGTCAGTTAAACGCACCTGAAGTCACTCACTCACTGTCAGTTAAACGCACCTGAAGTCACTCACTGTCAGTTAAACGCACCTGAAGTCACTCACTCACCGTCAGTTAAACGCACCTGAAGTCACTCACTCACCGTCAGTTGAAACGCACCTGAAGTCACTCACTCACCGTCAGTTGAAACGCACCTGAAGTCACTCACTGTCAGTTAAACGCACCTGAAGTCACTCACCGTCAGTTAAACGCACCTGAAGTCACTCACTCACTATCAGTTAAACGCACCTGAAGTCACTCACCGTCAGTTAAACGCACCTGAAGTCACTCACTCACCGTCAGTTAAACGCACCTTAAGTCACTCACTCACCGTCAGTTAAACGCACCTGAAGTCACTCACTCACCGTCAGTTAAACGCACCTGAAGTCACTCACTCACTGTCAGTTAAACGCACCTTAAGTCACTCACTCACCGTCAGTTAAACGCACCTGAAGTCACTCACTCACCGTCAGTTAAACGCAACTGAAGTCACTCACCGTCAGTTAAACGCACCTGAAGTCACTCACTCACTGTCAGTTAAACGCACCTGAAGTCACTCACTCACTGTCAGTTAAACGCACCTGAAGTCACTCACTGTCAGTTAAACGCACCTGAAGTCACTCACTCACCGTGAGTTAAACGCACCTGAAGTCACTCACTCACCGTCAGTTGAAACGCACCTGAAGTCACTCACTGTCAGTTAAACGCACCTGAAGTCACTCACCGTCAGTTAAACGCACCTGAAGTCACTCACTCACCGTCAGTTGAAACGCACCTGAAGTCACTCACTGTCAGTTAAACGCACCTGAAGTCACTCACCGTCAGTTAAACGCACCTGAAGTCACTCACTCACTATCAGTTAAACGCACCTGAAGTCACTCACCGTCAGTTAAACGCACCTGAAGTCACTCACTCACCGTCAGTTAAACGCACCTGAAGTCACTCACTCACCGTCAGTTAAAAGCACCTGAAGTCACTCACTCACTGTCAGTTAAACGCACTTGAAGTCACTCACTGTCAGTTAAACGCACCTTAAGTCACTCACTGTCAGTTAAACGCACCTGAAGTCACTCACTCACCGTCAGTTAAACGCACCTGAAGTCACTCACTCACCGTCAGTTAAACGCACCTGAAGTCACTCACTGTCAGTTAAACGCACCTGAAGTCACTCACTCGCCGTCAATTAAACGCACCTGAAGTCACTCACTCACCGTCAGTTAAACGCACCTGAAGTCACTCACCGTCAGTTAAATGCACCTGAAGTCACTCACCGTCACTTAAACGCACCTGAAGTCACTCACTGTCAGTTAAACGCACCTTAAGTCACTCACTGTCAGTTAAATGCACCTGAAGTCACTCACCGTCACTTAAACGCACCTGAAGTCACTCACTGTCAGTTAAACGCACCTGAAGTCACTCACTCACCGTCAGTTAAACGCACCTGAAGTCACTCACTCACCGTCAGTTAAACGCACCTGAAGTCACTCACCGTCAGTTAAACGCACCTGAAGTCACTCACTCACCGTCAGTTAAACGCACCTGAAGTCATTCACTGTCAGTTAAACACCTTAAGTCACTCACTGTCAGTTAAACGCACCTGAAGTCACTCACTGTCAGTTAAACGCACCTGAAGTCACTCACTCACCGTCAGGTAAATGCACCTGAAGTCACTCACCGTCAGTTAAATGCACCTGAAGTCACTCACCGTCAGTTAAACGCACCTGAAGTCACTCACTGTCAGTTCAACGCAGCTGAAGTCACTCACTGTCAGTTAAACGCACCTGAAGTCACTCACTGTCAGTTAAACGCACCTGAAGTCACTCACTCACTGTTAGTTAAACGCACCTGAAGTCACTCACTGTCAGTTAAACGCACCTGAAGTCACTCACCGTCAGTTAAACGCACCTGAAGTCACTCACCATCAGCTAAACGCACCTGAAGTCACTCACTGTCAGTTAAACGCACCTGAAGTCACTTACTCACCGTCAGTTAAACGCACCTGAAGTCACTCACTCACCGTCAGTTAAACGCACCTGAAGTCACTCACTGTCAGTTAAACGCACCTGAAGTCACTTACTCACCGTCAGTTAAATGCACCTGAAGTCACTCACTCGCTGTCAGTTAAATGCACCTGAAGTCACTCACTGTCAGATAAACGCACCTGAAGTCACTCACCGTCAGTTAAACGCACCTGAAGTCACTCACTCACCGTCAGTTAAACGCACCTGAAGTCACTTACTCACCGTCAGTTAAATGCACCTGAAGTCACTCACCGCCAGTTAAATGCACCTGAAGTCACTCACCGTCAGTTAAATGCACCTGAAGTCACTCACTGTCAGTTCAACGCAGCTGAAGTCACTCACTCACTGTCAGTTAAACGCACCTGAAGTCACTCACTGTCAGTTAAACGCACCTGAAGTCACTCACTGTCAGTTAAACGCACCTGAAGTCACTCACTCTCAGTTAAACGCACCTGAAGTCATTCACTCACTGTCAGTTAAATGCACCTTAATTCACTCACTGTCAGTTAAACGCACCTGAAGTCACTCACTCACCGTCAGTTAAACGCACCTGAAGTCACTCACTCACTGTCAGTTAAACGCACCTGAAGTCACTCACTGTCAGTTAAACGCACCTGAAGTCACTCACTGTCAGTTAAATGCACCTGAAGTCACTCACTGTCAGTTAAACGCACCTGAAGTCACTTACTGTCAGTTAAACGCACCTGAAGTCACTCACTGTCAGTTAAACGCACCTGAAGTCACTCACTCACTGTCAGTTAAACGCACCTGAAGTCACTCACCGTCAGTTAAACGCACCTCAAGTCACTCACTGTCAGTTAAACGCACCTGAAGTCACTCACTGTCAGTTAAACGCACCTGAAGTCACTTACTGTCAGTTAAACGCACCTGAAGTCACTCACCGTCAGTTAAACGCACCTCAAGTCACTCACTGCCAGTTAAACACACCTGAAGTCACTCACTGTCAGTTAAACGCACCTGAAGTCACTCACTCACTGTCAGTTAAACGCACCTGAAGTCACTCACTCACTGTCAGTTAAACGCACCTGAAGTCACTCACCTGCTCTCCGTCGGCCTGCTCCTCCTCCTGTGTCAGAGCCGCCAGCTGATTGGCTCTCTGCTCCATCAGACTGACATAGAGGATGGGATTGGACAGAGCCTCGATCACATCTGACACCACAAACACAGTCAGGACATGAACTCTGAACTCTTTCAGAAGAACTCATGAGCATATAATATGAGTCTTAACGTACAAAAATGAAACGCTACAAACAACCTGTTTATTTGGCTCTTGTACCTGCAAAGGTGTCTGGGACGTAATCCTTGACCTCAGTGTAGACGAACACAGACGACAGCGTCAGCGCTTGGTTCTTCTCGTTCCTCAGACTGATGTAATGATATCCTGCAGCAGAGAGATGCGCTCTTTACCCATCAGCCACTGCACCGCAATGCCGGTTCACATCGAGAGAAACGAAACAGATACTTGCCAGGTCGGATGGCACACACTGGAATGATGCGATGGCCGATACATCTCCCGTTGTCTTCGTACACGGCTATTCTCAGTGACGCGAGTGTGGGAAGAACCACCTGAAACAAACGGCTCATCAAAATCAGACTGTTTGACTGATGATTTAGTGTTTGTTCACACATACTCTTTTGAAGACCATCGGCTCTTCATCCCACACTGGATTGACGGCATTGCTTTGGGACGTCTTGGTCTTGAACGCTTTCCGTTTGGTGTCCACCGGCAGGCCATACATTTCCACCTCCACGTAAACACCGACTTTCTTATCAGACAGGAACTGAGCGGAGATGATCTGTTCAAGACACGGGAATCTCATCAACACTGTGAGGAAGATCCCAGACATTCACTCTCAATCTGATGGATTCAGCAGAAAATCATGATGCACTGAAATGAACATGAAACGTCTTTCGTTTCAGCCAGTGTCCTACAGTCATACTGTATATGCAGAGATTACAGCAAATGCCCTCTATCGGTGTGATCTTTCAATAACAGAGACTCGGACAAGTTTTAAAAACATTTGTCAAGTACACTGACTACTACTGTATAGAAAAAAATACAGGTAACTAAAAACACTGTTATTAAAGTTTCCAGGAGTACCTCCTAGTGCAAGCTTAAAGACACAAGATTCTAGTTATCCTAGTTAATATCATATTCTTATTGATGTTCAATACTCCTACAGTTCAGATTAATGCACTTAAGATGTAGCTATGGCTTGGGTTTTAGAGAGTTTTTTATAAGGTGGCACCCTATGAAGAGATTAGACGGTAACACTTTATAATAATGTTCAGTTGTAAGGCATTTATAAGTGGTTGGTTAATGATGAACTAATCATTTACAGAACATTCATAAATGATTAGCAAGTGATATACTAATATTTTATGTATGTTTTGTGAATTCTGTTACAAGTCATTTACAATTGATTAGTTAATGATTAACTAATCATTTACAAAACATGACTATGCGTTCATAAATGATTAATTAGTGATATGTTCATTATTTTATGTATGTTTTGTAGATTCAGTAAGAAGTCATTTACAATTGATTAGTTAATAATTAACTAATCATTTACAAAACATGACTATGCGTTTCATAAATGTTTAATAAATTGTTACATTTTTTTTTTATGTTTTGCTCACATCAGGTGCACAGTGGTTAAAGACTCCATGTGTTTCAGAGAAGACAGCTGTCTATACCCTCACCAGTCAGCACTTACACTGCAGTGCACACTACACTACACACTACAGTACACTACACTACAGAAGACAGCTGTTTATACCCTCACCAATCAGCACTTACACTGCAGTGCACACTACACACTACACTACAGAAGACAGCTGTCTATACCCTCACCAGTCAGCACTTACACTGCAGTACACACTACACTACACTACACACTACAGTGTTCAACACCTGTTATAGATGTGTAAACGCATGAATAAATCATTTACAACACTTTCTGCATCCCCTAATCTAAAGTGAAAACTATTCATCACTTGTTAATGTGTTACACATCATTCGTAGATTACCACTTCAAGAATCAAAAAGGCATAAGATCAACGAATCGAATCTACGAATGTATATGTAAAACATTTACAAGTGATGAATAGTTTACACTTTAGATTAGGGGATGCAGAATGTGTTATAAATGATTTACAACACTTTCTGCATCCCCTAATCTAAAGTGTAAACTATTCATCACTCGTAAATATGTTACAAATGATCTGTACATGTATTCAAGGCATTTACAGCACTTTCTGCACCATCTAATTGCTACATACATACAAAAAATACATTATTTATTAAACATTTGTATATGATTAGTTAATCATTTACTAATCAATTGTAAATGACTTCCAACTGAATCTACAAAATATACATACAATAATTAATATATCACTTATTAATCATTTATGAATGCATAGTCATGTTTCGTAAATAATTAATTAATCATTTACTAATCACTAGTAAATGACTTGTAACGGAATTTACAAAACATACATAAAATGTTAGTATATCACTTGCTAATCATTTATGAATGTTCTGTAAATGATTAGTTCATCATTAACTAACCACTTATAAATGCCTTACAACTGAACATTATTATAAAGTGTTACCGATTAGACTCAAGCAAAGGACTGAACCATAATGACAGATAGGTGATTAAGGAACGTAATGATTGTTTTAAGGTATTTAAAAGGGATAGAAAATTATAGAGGGATTACAATTTTGAGCAATTTAAATCTAAAAGAAATGAGGTAAGAGATTAGATAAAAGAAGCTAAGGAAACTTTTTTAAGGACAAGGTGAACTGAAGCAGGACATTCAAAAATGATGGAGAGTTTTGAATGATTTAGGGTATAGGAGAAAGACCGAGGTCAAAGGCTCTAGAATAGGTCTCAATGTAGATGGAAGACTGATGTCTGATCAGAAGAAGGTAGCAGACTATTTTAATAGTTTTTTACTACTGTTGCTGAAAAACTGGTAAACGAGCTTCCAGCACAAACTGGGATTTTTAATGATGAATTAGTCAAGGAGTATTTATGCAGAATGTGGTGTTATTCTGGGTGGTTTTTCGTTTACTAAAGGAGACTAATGCTTTTAAGAAGTTAAGGGATCTCAAACGTAGTACAGCGACAGTGTTTACTAATATTCCAGCGTAGTAAATTAAGGATTCAGCTAAAGTTATTAGCCCTATGGTTACTCATATTATAAATCTCTTAATTACACAAGGAAAGGTTCCCAAGGAGTTAGAAAAAGCAAGTGCTGGAAAAGATTATGTATGATCAGGTTGAAGATTATATCTCTAATTTTAATATATTATATGAGTTTCAATCCGGATTTAGGAGGATGCACTCTACAGAGACAAAGATATTGTTTTTAATATATCAAAATAAATGTATAAAGGCAAGTTATGTGGGATAATGTTGCTGGATTTGCAAATGGCATTCGATACAATTGATCACAGACTAGTATTGTGCTTCTAAAAGTAAAAGCAATGGGGTTTAGTGATAAGGCCTGTGAATGGATCAAGTCTTACCTTGTAAACAAGTGTCAAACAGTGGATTTATATGGGGTGTTTTCAGATTGTTTGCCCATTTCAGGCAGAGTTCTGCAGGGGAGTGTTTTAGGCCCATTATTTTTTTGGCTCTAATGAACTTTTTTTATATGCAGATGATGCAGCAATAATTGTTTCACAAATAGGAAAGAAATGTTGAAACTGAGTTAAGTAGAGAGATTGAAAGGGTCTTCAAATGGTTTATCAATAATAAGATTTCTTTACACTTGGGAAAAACTGAATCTATATTATTTGGTTGCTGCTAAATTGAAAAAAAGCTCCAGATTAGAGGTAAAGGTTGAAGATATGATCGTTACATCTTAACAGTGATGCAGGGTTATATTGAAAGCACATTCACAGTTGCTTCTAAACGATGAAAATTTTACAGAACTTGGTTTTTTAAAAGTTGAAAAAAGAGAAATTTTTCTTAAATTGGTGTTGCCATTTAAAATAATAAAGCAAAGAGTTCCAAGGTACCTGACAGACTATTATGTTCTTGTGAAAGATGTGCATGGTCTTTCCACAAGGGGGAGCAGCACTGATATTTATCTTTGTAGATATAAGAGTTTAATGGGGATGGATTCCTTTTTATATACTAGTGCTATAGCCTGGGATTATTTACCTTCTTGTATAAAGCAGATACAAGTTGAAAGAGTTTTTAGAAAGGAAATAAAAAAATGGCTTTTATATCATTAATTTAAAAGGTGATGTATTATGAGATGTTGAACTTGATCGTGACTTCTCTCCATTTATGATCTGTTCTTCTATTTTGTAAACAGAGGAACACAATGGAAATACGCCTTTGGCTGTTTGTATATATTATTCTCAACAGTTTTGAAATGTTGTATGATCAATTCCTTGTACATTTTTTTAAAAATCTTGTCTAATCAACCAATTAGACAGACCCCCTAAGCAAAAAGATTTTTATGAGCTCTTTGAAATGTTTTTTTGTAAGCATATGTATGGAGAACGAATGTATCATTATGGGTGATTTTAACACAAATGTATTACAGCCTCGTAGTGGTAGCTTGAAAGAATCTCTTTTAGAGCAGTCATTAACCTGTAAATCTATTGCTGACAAAATATTATTCAAGTGTGCCGGTAAAGTGAAATTCCTGTATCGCAGGACAGGGCATCTAGAGTTTTCTATCAAGAAATTGTTGGTTGTATCACTGATTCAATATCATTTCGATTATGCATGTTCTGCTTGGTACTGAGGATTATCAGTTAAACATAAAAATAGACTGCAAGTGATGCAAAATAATGTTATCCGCTACCTGTTAAATGCACACACACCTACCTTTATGCTTTTAAAGGTGCAGTGTGTAATTTTTAGCGGCATCTAGTGGTGAGGTTTGCGAATTGCAAACAGTCAGTCACTCATGGCCTATCCCTCAAATTGCAAACTCGAAGGAGAAGCTACGGTGGCCGACATAGGATCGGAAGATGTCGTCGTCTGAGTCTGAGTCAGCAGAGAGTAGCAAGTCAAGCAATGAGGTTTCTTTATATTATATTTTATATTAAATTATATTCACTTAATTATTCAGTAAAACCACATGTTATTTGCGATTGTTATTTTTACTTGTTCATCATTGTGTTAGTCTTTTATTCACTGACTTTGCTAGGGATGGGAATTGATAAGATTTTATCAATATCAATGCCGCTGACGATTCTGCTTATCGATCTGATTCTTCAACGATTCTCTTATCGATTATTGATAGCACTGTGTGGAAAAATGTAGTCATATGCTTTTCAAAAAAACAAGTGGTTTTATTTATTTTAAAGCTTAAGCTTGAGTAAGCAAACTGTAATTTTTATGTAATTTATGTAATAAATAGAACCTTGTTGTAAAGTGTTACTGATTAGTTACACACCGATTCAGACGTCTCCTGAGTTCACTGTTGGAAAGATCAGTTGTTTTAACCATTCATTAAAATTAATCAGTTCAAAGGAGTCATTAGTTCGCGAATTGGACGTGTCATGTGCGTTGTGTGATTATCCCAGCAGAAGGACATGGACATCCAAGATTTGTGTCAACACAGAAAACATTTCATCACTGGATAGTTTTTTTCGTTTAATTAAAGTGTTGTTTTATGTCAGCTGAATGTGCAGAACGCTTTTCAGAGAAGATAAGGCAACTTATTTAGCACAATTCACACCCAGCGGTATTTCAGGAAAAAAAAAAATCTCTGAATGCTCCACATGAAACTTTGGTCTTCTGACCTTTTACCACCGTGTCGATTTATTTTGATTAATATGTGCGAGGGAGAGAGAGCAAGACAGTGCTTAGTTTGGAGATGGTGAAGTCTTATTTACACTTTCGCCTGGCTCCGAAGACAGAGAGTGCGCGCGCGCGACCAGGGCTCTCTCTCTCTCTCTGCTCGTTCTTTCAGTTAAACATGCACCCTGTCACAAGTGCAGCAGTTCATCTACATTACTCACCGATCAAAGAAGACTTTGGCGGGACAAAAATTCGCTTTGGCGGGAGCTAAAACAAGTTCAATGCAGGAAAAACCCTGTTATTGCAAACGGCATAATTTGTCTCGTTTAGTAAAATAAAGCCAAGCTTTAGATCGCCTCTTCCTCTCCATGATTACCTCCTCTGCTCAAATCAAATCGAACTAACATCGTAACGTTAGTCATAGCTAACGTTACGATGTCCGAGGCGTCATTCAGACAGCATGTTTTTCTCCACGTTTGCAGAGTCAGGGACAACCTGAGTATTCTGCTGCGTCTTTTTCTGCTGCTTCTCATTCAAGTTAGTGACGAAACCGAAACGCGCTCTGTAGCGCTGTTTGTTCACTGTCGGCTACGGTAGAAACATGACGTCACAATATGTCGACCTTCATAGAAGGGGGGTGCCCGTGGTACGTGGATATAAATTATATGTAGATATAAATTACTCATTCTAAGGTAATAAAAACATAACGGTTCATTAAGTAAGGTCTTTATACACCACTGAAAACATAGTTATGGATCTTAAATTGCATTTCTGTCAATAGATCCTCAGAAATATTACACATTGCACCTTTAAGAGGGTAGGACTGCTGCTAGTACATGTTAGAGTGGAGCAGTTAAAGTTGAATCATATGTATAATGTAATAAATGGCTCTGCTCCCAAATATTTACACTTCCATATAAAAATGTTTCATACACAGTATAATCACAATACTAGGGCCAGTGTCCATTCTTGTAAAGTGCCCAGAGTCAACAATGCAGCTAGAAGTTCTTTTTTCTATACAGGTATAATCAATCAATCAAAGTTTTGTAAATCGGTTATAGACGGGTTGTTTTGCAAACCATTTTGCAATTTAATTTAACCAAGCAAGCAATTTTGTGTTAAAAAGACGTCTAATAGCCGTCCAAACACAGCCCTGACGTCTAGGCTAAAACAAGGCAAAATCTGGGCTGTCAGTGAAAATTTAATAGACGTCTAAACCAGAGCTAAAGAATAGACTCATAGAATATCATACATCTCGCAAGTTGTTTTTTTTTTTGTGCTAAAAACAATATGTAACCAAATTCAAGGTTATTTTGGCTAGAAGTGTGTTACTCATAGCCGGACAATATCGGGTCTATAGTTAACCTAGACAGAGAAATGATGGCTATTGCTTGCTGGGTCACATACTAATATCCAAATTAATACATATGGAGCAATTAACTTCTCCCATGTGTTTAGAAGATTAGGGTTTCTTTATCTTCTACATGATGCTCAATACTGAGGAGTCAAAAACAAACCATATCTGTAAGTTTAAAAGGCCAACAGAATATCACATCTCAATCTTTTGTTCATTACCTTTCTCTGATTGGCACAAGAGTAAAATTGTGGTGCACAGACACATTGGTGTGACCGTCTTATGGATGCATATTCAGATATCTCAAAACAGTAAAATAACCTTTCAAATGAAATGTTCATTTCCAGATTTGTACTGTGAACCAGAGGGAAACTTCCATTTTCTCTGGCAATGACCTAAAACACACTGCCCTTACGAAAAATAAGTTTATTCAAGTGTGCTATTAGTATACTTCTTTTAAACTAAAAAATAAGAAAGTATACTTTCAGTCTACTTTTTATGTACTTCTCAGAAATATAATTCAAATTGCACTTAAGTATACTTGACTTATACTGACAGAAAAGTCTAAGTATATTTGGCCTATACTTGATCGAGATATATTTAAAAGTATAATTAAGTATTCTAAATATTCTTGGCTTGTACTTGTGTTTACTATTTTGATTGAGTAGCTTATTAAATACTTTTTTTAAAACATAATATTACACACTGTCATATAAACTAACATGTTCATGTTTATATAGTAACAAGCTTTCGGTTGGAATAGCTTATAGAGTAAATAAAATAAGCATGGAACTGAACCTGATCTTGTACACAGCGATAATAATAATACATTTATTCAAGTGTTCTATTACTATACTTCTTTTAAACTAAAAATAAGAAAGTATACTTTCAGTCTACATTTTATATACTTCTCAAAAATATACTTTATGTACTTCTCAGAAATATACTTAAAATTACACTTAAGTGTACTTGACTTATATTGAGAGAAAAGTCCAAGTATATTTGGCCTGTACTTGTACTCAATCTTTTGATTGAGATATACTTAAAAGTATAATTAAGTATTCAAAGTATACTTGGCTTGTAGTTGTGTGAACTCTTTTGATCGAGTAGCCTATTAAATATACTTTTTTTTTTTTTTTTTTTGTCTTATGAAACTTACATTGTTTGAAAATATTGATTAAAATATTGATATAAAACAGATATGTTTCTAATTCTGTGTATCTGAATTTTTGTGTAGGCTAGTCCACTGGTAGTATACATAGGAATTTACTTTAATTCTAATTTACTCTTTCCCCACCATTGACTGAATTTTCCAGCTATCCATGTTTTCACTGTTATACGCTATGACACAACTTCTAGTACAGAATCTCCAGATCAAAACACAGGAGAAGAAGAAGCTGAACCAAGAGATAGAAGATTGCTCACTCAAATGTAAAATAACGTGATCATCAAACATTAAACAGCTTGTAAATCAAAACTGCTTAATGTTTCCAAATGAAATGAAGCGTAACCCATGAAGAGAAAACGACTGTGAAGCTTTGGGGCTGTTGGACTCGATCTACTCCATCTGTGTTTGATCACGTTTCTGAATCTGATCAAGGTGTAGTCTTTGACAAAAATTAGATTTTCTCAACTATTTTGTTTAAAATGTTGCCTTTCTTTATTAAACTTACCAACATTCAAGTATTGATAAAAAAGGATGCATGAAGCTACTAAAATGTTTTTAAAATTAAAGTACAGTTAAAGGTATTTTTCAAGTATAAAAAATAACATTTGAACATACTGGTATAGTAGGCCTACTGCAAGTGCAAAAATAATATATAAATAGTCAACTATAAGTATAATGTTAAGTTCACTTAAATAAAACTTGTAGTATACATCTACTAAACTACTAGTTTACTGAGAGAACACTAAAAGAGCAAAAAGAATATATAATTAGTAAACTACAAGTATGATGTTAAGTTCACTTAAAGAAAACTTGTAGTATATAACTACTAAACTAGTAGTTTACTGAGAGTATACTTCAAAATGTACTTTCATAAACTAAAAATGTGCTACAAGTATTAAAATAGTAAACTACTAGTATACCCATAAGTTCACTTGCAGTACAAATGAGAAGCGTAATTATGAACTAGTTGTGCTCTTAAAGTTTACTACTGTTACACTTATAGTACACTTAAACATATACTTTTATATACTAAAAGTGGGCCAATTTAGTCCCAAGCGGTATTAAAATAGTACACTTACAAGTTTACTACTAGTACATATTGACATTAGTATACTTACTGCATAATGTATACTTAAAAATATACTTGAACATTACTTAAGTATACTTCATAAAATGAACTTGAAGTATACTTCTTTTTCGTAAGGGTGGGCCAAAAACTGCAACTGATTAAACCTCGCCATTACATCGTGATCCATGTTTCATACCCATAACGCATGTTGTCTCCTGTTTGAACAGTGGCACGTATTGTTACATCCCTAGTTGGACACTAAAGACTGCTCGTGGATTGATTGCTCCAGTCTGCCTTGCTGTCTTGCTGCCATGTGGTTTGCCATATGATAATGATCTAATTTTGTCTGTCACATTGATCTGACTTTGCTAGCGTTAATCTAAATCACTATCGCTTGCAAATAGCAAGCGATAAACTAGCCTTTCCGCTAGCCTGTTAATCGGCCATCCGTGTTTGCCGTCTTTTTTTCTCTCGTGCACTCGTGCCTTTTCGAGTCCATCAAACAACTGTGGTGAGTAGGATCAGTCAACGTACACAGTGAGTAGTGTCTTCTCCTATTAATGTCACTTGCACTTCATGTCACATGTATAGCATAGCCTTCTCTGTCAGCGCCGAGGGCTTTACATGTGATAAATGCAGGGAGACAGTCAGGCTGATGGAGAAGATTTCAGAACTAGAGACATGCATCCAAACTTTAATCGAGGATAGTGAGAATGCAAGGGCTTCAGATACTCCTTTGGATGCGACTAGCTTAGTGAACTCTGTGCATTGTTCGGTTCCGGCTGAAGTAGAGCCCGTGCAGCAGGGCAACTGGGTGACCGTGAGACGCTGTAGTCGCAGATCAAAAAAACGCTCTTCCGTTCCGATTACAACATCAAACAGATTCTCCCCAGTCAGTGAAACACCCACTAAGAATCCTGTTGAATGTGCCCTAGTCATTGGCGATTCTATTACACGGAACATGAAAATAGAGACACCAGCCACCATAGTCACATGTTTGCCGGGAGCCAGAGCGCCTGACATCAAAGCAAATTTAAAAGTGCTGGCTAATGCTAATCGTAAATTCTCTAAGATCATTATTCACGTCGGCACTAATGATGTTCGACTCCGCCAGTCGGAGATCATCAAAATTAATATTAAAGAGGTGTGTGAACTTGCAAGTACGATGTCAGGCACTGTAATTTGCTCTGGCCCCCTTCCTGTTCGCAGGAGTGATGAGATAGTTTGTAGATTGTGTTCCCTTAACGGTTGGCTGTCTAAGTGGTGTCTAACCCTAACCCTTCCTGTTCGTGTCCGCAAAATAATATAGAATTTATAGACAATTGGAAAAGTTTTTGGGGCAAACCTGACCTGTTGAAAAGAGATGGTATTCATCCCTCCTGGGATGGTGCTGCTCTTCTCTCTAGTAATATGGCACATAGTCTTAGAGCTCAAACATGACAATCTGGGCCTCAGGTCAGGAAGCAGACAGACTGGCTAAACCAACCGTCTGCTAGCGGCCTCACGTCACCAAGGTCAGATAAATCCCATCACATAGAGCCTCTTTCACCTAGCTATCATCATATAGAGACTGTGTCTGATCCCCGAATTTGGAAATCCAAAAAACGTTTTAACCCATCTAAGGTTAAAAATTTAATTGATGTTCAACAAATAAAAAACAGCTATAATATAGATGAGCAAATGCTAAAGCTTGGGTTGCTGAATATTCGATCGCTTACTTCAAAAGCACTCATTGTTAATGATATGATTTCAGATAATAACCTAGATGACAGAAACCTGGCTAAAACCAAACGATTACATTACTTTAAATGAGTCCACCCCGCAAGATTACTGTTATAAACATGAACCTCGTCTGAAACGCAAAGGGGGAGGTGTTGCTGTAATTTATAGTAATATTTTCAAAACCACTAAGAAATCAAGTTTTAAATATAATTCTTTTGAAGTGTTGGTACTTAATGTAAAAATATATAGTATAAATGATAAATCACGTTTGAGATTTGTGCTGGCTACTGTATACAGGCCACCAGGGCACCATACAGACTTTATCAAAGAATTTGCGGACTTTCTATCAGAATTAATATTGACTGCAGATAAAGTACTAATTGTTGGTGATTTTAATATACACATCGATAATGAAAAAGATGCATTGGGATTAGCATTTAAAGACATTGTAAACTCTATTGGAGTTAGACAACACGTGTCAGGACCTACTCATCGTCGTAATCATACTCTATATCTAATATTATCACATGGAATAGATGTTGATGCCGTTGAAATTCTGCAGCAGAGCGATGACATCTCAGATCATTAACTAGTCTCGTGTAATTTGCATTTAGCCAAGGCTGCAAAGCCGACTCCGTGTTTCAAATATGTTAGACCTATTACTTCTGCCACTAATGATTGCTTTATTAATAATCTTCCTGATCAGTTTCATCATCTCAGCATCCCAGATAGCTTAGAAGAACTAGATATTACAACAGAAACTTTTAACTCTCTCTTTTCCAGCACTTTAGACACAGTTGCTCCGTTGCGCTTAAAGAAGATTAAAGAAAATAGTCCAACGCTGTGGTACAACGAGCACACTCGGCCCTTAAGAGAGCAGCCAGGGACTTCCGGTATGGCGTCGAGGCGAGTGGCAGTGTAGAAAGCGAGCTCCCAGACAAGTCGGTTATACTCCCCTGCTTAATATAACTTTACGCCGTGTAATTGATAAACAAATATGGAGGGGGAGAAACAACGAAAAGCTAGAGGCAAATCAACCCAAAGACCTGAGAAAAACGAGAGACAAACAAAGGAGAACGATGACGATGACAATGCTGGCGAAAACGAGCCCGCGGATCCAATGCAAGTTTGCATCAGCGCTATATATTCTGAAATTAAGGCACTCCGATCTGACGTGAACACAGAATTAAACAACTTTAAAGAGACTTTCTCCAGAGACTGGAAAGCAGACTTGGCAAGCCTGAGTACAGACATCAACCTTAAACTGAACGAAATTGCCAAAGATTTGAAAGACACGGGGAATAGAGTGGAAGAGGCCGAGCACAGGGTGGCGGATTTGGAAGAGTGGAACGCGGAGGCTAGAGATGTGCTAAGTCAAACCCTCGACATCCAACAAAAAATGCAAATAAAACTGACAGATCTTGAAGCAAGATCACGACGAAACAATATACGCTTGTACGGGATCCCTGAGGAGGCCGGAGATGACAACATACAGGAGGTTGTTGAAAATTTCATCAAGACAGAATTGTCCCTCCCCGATACTGAACTGGGGATACAGCGCTGTCACAGAGCGCTCGGCCCTAAACCACCGCCAAATGCGAATCCCCGATCGGTTGTTTTGTACTTTCTTGAATATAGGATTAAAGAGCTGGTCCTTCGTTCGGCATGGAAAAAGAGGGAAGTTTACCTGAAAGGGAGGCGAGTGTACTTCGACCAGGATTATCCGGCTGAAACTCAAAAGAAGAGGAAGGCGTACGCTCCTATCAGGAAATTACTCAAAGAGAAGGGTCTCCGTTTCCAGACACCACCCCCCGCTAAACTTCGGGTATTTTTTGAAGATGGTCCCATTGTTTATAACAGCGCAACGGAGGCGATGGAGGACCTAAAAAAGAAAGGATTGACCACAGCCAACATCAGAGAAGACACCGCCACGTCAACTTCAATGGAGAGGCTGAGTAAAATGTCTTGGGAAACAGCGGGCGCGAAACCACGACGCAACCGAGATGACCATCAAGAGAGGGCACGGAAAAGACTCCAGGATTTCCGCCGGGACACAGGAGAAACTGTTTGACTCTCACTCAGGGTAAATTATCAGTAAAACCGTGACGTTCGAAATAAACTAAAATAGTAGTTTATTATAACAAGGGTAACGTTAAGTTTTACACAAGAATTCTGTTATATCTGTGTATGTTCATGCTCAGAGTCTTGATTTCGGCGGTTTATTATTAGTTGAGCTGACGTTATAGCTTGAAAGACTTGTAAAAATGAGTACAACGGCTATGTCTGGGAGCTGAGGAAAAGACGTGCTCTGATTTATAGAATCAGTTTGCACGGGGAAGGCCCTTCGTTAATCGAAGTTTTTCCTTTCCAAATAGAAGTTTCTTTAAAAGGAACTTTGATTATGGAAGTTGTAGTTTCCATTGATTGTACATTTTTTTATTTTTTCACTTTTTTGTTCTGTGTTATTTGTGTTACAATGTTAAGGTCACTTGGGATTTTTTATATGATAGTACATCAGAAGATAAATGTCACAACAAGAATATAGAACTATTACACTTAACGTTAATGGGTTGCAAAATCCTATCAAACGAAGTAAACTTATAGCTAAAATGAAAAGAGAGAACCAACATATTATTTTTTGGCAGGAGACTCATCTAGTACAAACTGAACATGAAAAACTGAGAAAGTTAGGATTTAGAAACACTTTTTATTCATCCTACACTAAAGGAAATGCAAGAGGTGTTGCAATACTGATATCGAATAAGGTGACTTTCCAGCTCTCCAGTCAAATAGCTGATAAAGAAGGACGTTATATTCTGGTGAAAGGAATCCTTGATTCAAAAGAAGTAACATTACTTAATGTTTACAGACCACCTGGAAAAGATAAATTACTAATTATGAAAATATTTGAGCTAATAACTTCAGAAGTATCAGGCACACTTATATGCGGAGGGGACTGGAATGTACAGCTGAATCCTACCCTAGACTCTTCAAATCCAGCAAAAAAGATCAATTCTGAATCTCTTTATATTAAAAAAATGCTTAAGGAAGCTGGCATGATTGACATATGGAGGGAACTCCACCCAAGTGGGAGACAGTTTACATTTTTCTCTCACCCTCATATAGTCTATTCAAGGGTTGATTATTTTTTCATGCTCCAATCAGACAGGCATAGAATTATAGGTTGTGATATAGGAATTAAAGATGTTTCAGATCATGCAGGAGTTTATTTAAGACTCCATTTGGATGTTCAACCCAAGAATACTGTCTGGAGATTGAACACTAGCCTCTTAAATGATCCCCAATGTATAGAGTATATTAAAAAAGAAATTAAAGAGTACACGGAATTTAATAATAATGAGGAAATGTCTTCAAGTGTTATATGGGATGCTGCTAAGGCAGTGTTAAGAGGAAAGCTGTTAAAGTGGTCTTCAAGGAAAAAAAAAGAAAAACAGATGATATTGACTGATTTATCAAACTCACTAAAAACACTGGAACAAAAACATATTGAATTAAATAAACCTCAAATCTTAGAAGAAATAAAAGTAAAAAAACAACAAATAAATAAGATACTTGATAAACAAGTAGAGATCAAACTTAAATATATTAAACAGAAGTATTATGAAAATGGACCCAGAGCTAAAAAAATGTTAGCGTGGAAACTCCGTAAACAGCAAACAGAAAGGTCAGTTTTCAAAATTAGAAATCCAGAAACCAATGTAACGTGCTATAAAACAGAAGATATATTAAGGTCGTTTGAAATCTACTATAAAAAATTATATTCTCAACCAGAAGCAGCGGACCCTTCCATTATTGAACATTTTTTGGAATCTCTAGACTTACCATCAGTAGGACTTACACAAAACAAACTGGTAACACAAGAAATTACAGAAGCTGAAATTGATAAGGCCATATCAAATTTAAAGACAAATAAAGTACCAGGGGGGGACGGGTATCCAGCAGAGTGGTACAAAAAATTTAAGGAATTATTAAAACCTATGCTGTTAAAATGTTTTAACCATGTTCTTAAGGGGGGAGAGACACCAATATCCTGGAAGCAAGCTATCATATCAGTAATACCAAAAGTTGGAAAAGATAAGACGGAATGTGGGTCATATAGACCTATTTCGGTTTTAAATATAGATTATAGATTATATGCTTCGATAATTTCAAAAAGACTAGAAAATATAATTCCTGAGTTGATTGATACCGACCAAACAGGATTTGTGAAAAATAGGCAGACACAAGATAATGTGAGACGGGCATTATTTTTGATTGATAGCATAAGCAAAAGTAACTCAAAATCTCTGGTAATTAGCCTCGATGCCGAAAAGGCTTTTGATTCCGTACGATGGGAGTTTTTGTACCTGGTACTGCAACGTTTTGGCTTCAATGAAAAGGTTATAGGATGTCTTAAACCACTATATCATTTACCGACAGCACAGGTTAAAATAAATGGTAGCATTTCTAATTCAATTACACTGGAACGGGGATGTCGCCAGGGATGCCCCTTAAGTCCCACACTTTTTGCACTATTCATAGAGCCACTTGCTCAAGCAATTAGAGAAGATGTAGAAATACCAGGATTCCAATTTAAAGGAAATGAACATAAAATATGTTTATATGCAGATGATATTCTTATGACGATCTCTGACCCCGACTCCAGTTTACCTAAACTTATGTCATGCCTTGAGCAGTTTGGTTGGTACTCTGGATATAGATTAAACTTAGACAAAACTCAAACCCTCTCTTTTAATTATTCACCACAGGAGAACATACGTAATAAATATAATTTTAAGTGGAAAACTAATATTAAATACTTAGGAGTTATCATACCAAAGAATATGACAAAAATTTACACTATAAATTATGAACCCATAACTAAAGAACTAAAAGCAGATTTGGACAGATGGATGCCCTTACCCCTTGGTTTATGTAATCGAATTGATAGTATAAGAATGAATGTTTTACCACGATTACTGTTTCTATTCCAATCGCTGCCTGTAGAGATTCCGAAAAAACAGTTTAATGACTGGAACCGAATGATCTCTAGATTCATATGGAAAAATCAGAAACCTAGGGTCAGACTGAAAACATTACAATTATCAAAGGAGAGAGGAGGACTGTCTCTTCCCTGTTTAGAAGATTACTACAAAGCGGCACAGCTGAAATATTTAGTTTGTTGGTGTAATAATGAGTATGAAGCAAGATGGAAAGAATTAGAATTTAGCCAGCTGGACATTCCCCTTCCCTCCTTATTGGGGGATAAAGCCACTAAGAATAAATACTCTAGTGAACTGAGTCATTGGACGATGGTTCCTCTCAATATTTGGTTCAAGGAATGTAAAAATTTTAAGCTCGAGAAACAAGCACGGTTGTTAAGATGGGTGGCCTATGACAATGATTTTAAACCTGCACAGTTAGATTCAAGGTTTAAACAATGGATGATGAAAGGCATTACATCATATTGTACAATCTCAGCCAACACAGGTTTAAAGAGCTTCCAACATCTTACTGACACCTATATTTTAGAAAAACAAGATTTCTTTAGATATTTACAGCTTAGGAACCATTATAATAAAAATATTAAAAATAATGATCAAACTGAAATGAATATGATCAATATTTTTATTGATGCGTATAAGAATGGGACTCACAAGAAACTGATATCAAGAATATATTCAAGTATACAATCTTCTAAAAATCACTCTACATTATATGTGAAAGATAAATGGGAGAAGGAAACTAACATAATTTTATCTGATGAAGAGTGGTTAAACATTTGCAAAACACAGTATACTACCACCAGTTCGGGTCATTGGAGAGAATTCTCATGGAAGACTATCATAAGATTCTTTATTACTCCCAAAAGAAAATATTTACAGAATGGTAAACCAGAATCTGCATTCTGTTGGAGACAATGTAATACTTCTATGGCAGATTACTTTCACATATTCTGGAAATGTCCAATGATTCAACCTTTTTGGTTAGAGATAGTCACTGAAATAAAATTGATACTGGGATTCGAGATGGAGTACAGTTTCAGTACTATATATTTAGGAAATATACCAACTAATCTTAATACTCAAGACAAATACCTACTTAATGTATTATTAGTTGCGAGCAAAAAAACAATAACTAAGAAATGGTTGCACGAGAGTCCTCCAAAAAAAGATGAGTGGATAGAGATTGTAAATCATATATATGATATGGAACAGCTGACCTTCTCTTTACGATTAGACATGGATAAATTTTACAAGTACTGGTCAAAATGGCTAATATATAGGAATAGGGATTGAGCATAAAGAGATGTGAGTGTAATGCAAATTATTATTTTTATTTTATTTATTCTTTTCTCATTTACATTTAATTGATAATACTATATCTGAGAGACTCTCCACCCTTTTCTTTCTTTTTTTCTTTCTTTTTTTTTTTTTTCAGTATGTAAAATACTTTTCCAATGAAAACATTCTGTATTTGTATGTTGTATGATGGGACTTTGAACCTTTTATTGACTTGAAAGGACAATTACAATTATTCTCCGGATATTATTATAAGGGAAGGAGGGGGAGGGGAGGAAGAAAGGGAGGGAAGAGAGAAGAAAAGAAGAAGAGAAGGAAAAGTTCTTTCTCTCTCCTCTCACTACTCTGAGACTACTGGGAGAGTAACCCCGGATTTGACAGTAACACTTTATGAATAACATAATTGTATGTTATACCCCTTGTGACCTGTTTGTTCTGTTCTTTTGTGTTCTACTAAAAAACATATAAAACAATAAAAAAGAAAAGTTGGAAAAAAAAAAAAAAGAGAGCAGCCAGAAAAATGGAGCGCAACTGGAAGAAAACAAAACTAGAGGTATTTCGCATTTCATGGAAGGAGAGCTCGATTACTTACAGAGAGGCTTTAAAAGCTGCTAGATCTGCTTATTTTTCAAACCTATTAGAAGAAAATAAACATAATCCTAGGTATTTATTTGAAACGGTGGCTAAACTAACAAAAAAGAAAGCTTCAAGCACCGAAGTTTCCAGGCAACACAGCAGTAATGACTTTATGAACTTCTTCACTTATAAGATTGATAATATCAGGGAGAAAATTATAACTATGCAACCGTCTACTACAGTATCGCATCATTAATTGTTTTGTTCATGCAACACGCAACAGCATACATTCCATTCATCCAAACATGCACCTCACTCTACTGGCTTCACTGACTTTCACACTTCATGGTTGTATTATGTTACGTTAGTTGTTGTAATGGTGTTTTTGTTTAGTTAATAAATGTCATCTTTTGTGGTTTAAAACTGCGTCCTTCTATTTTTGTCATGGCTTTAGAGCTAGGTCATGACAGACCCTATACCGACTAAGCTACTGAAAGAGATGCTTTCAGAGGTCACAGATCCTCTTCTTAATATCATTAATTCATCTTTGTCTCTAGGATACATACCAAAAACCTTTAAGCTGGCTATGATTAAACCGCTTGTTAAAAAAACGCAACTTGATCCTACAGAATTAGTCAATTACAGGCCGATCTCGAATCTACCTTTTCTGTCAAAGATATTAGAAAAGGCAGTATCTTCACAACTATGTTCCTTTTTAGAAAGAAATTATATCTGCGAGGATTTCCAGTCCGGATTTAGACCGTACCATAGTACCGAGGCGGCTCTCGTTAGAGTCACAAATGATTTGCTCTTATTATCCGATCGTGGTTGTATCTCGCTATTAGTGTTACTCGATCTTAGTGCTGCATTTGACACCATCGACCACAACATTCTTTTAATTAGACTCGAAAATTATGTTGGCATTAGTGGAATTGCACTAGCATGGTTTAAATCATACTTATCTGACTGTTATCAGTTTGTAGCAGTAAATGAAGAGATGTCTCATCGATCACAAGTTCAGTATGGCGTACCACAAACATGACAATCTGGGGCTCAGGTCAGGAAGCAGAGACTGGCTAAACCGACTGTCTGCTAGCGGCCTCGCGTCACCAAGGTCAGATAAATCCCATCACATAGAGCCTCTTTCACCTAGATATCATCATATAGAGACTGTGTCTGTTCCCCGAACTAGGAAATACAAAAAACTCCCAAATCCATTTAAGGGTAATAATTTAATTGATGTTCAACAAATAAAAAACAAATATAATGTAGATGAACAAATGATAAAGCTTGGGTTGCTGAATATTCGATCCCTTACTTCAAAAGCACTTATTGTTAATGATATGATTAAAGACCATAACCTACATGTCCTGTGTTTGACAGAAACTTGGGTAAAACCAGACAATTACATTACTTTAAATGAGTCCACCCCGCAAGATTACTGCTATAAACACGAGGCTCTTTTTAAAGGAAAAGGGGGAGGTGTTGCTGCAAATCACACTTATCTGACCGTTATCAGTTTGTAGCAGTAAATGAAGAGATGTCTCATCGATCACAAGTTCAGTATGGAGTACCACAAGGCTTAGTACTAGGACCGCTGCTGTTCACTCTGTACATGCTACCCTCACACACACACACACACACACACACACACACACACACTCTGTACATGCTACCCTTGGGAGATATCATTAGGAAGCATGGAATTAGTTTTCACTGTTATGCTGATGATACTCAGCTCTATATTTCTTCACGCCCTGATGAAACTTACCAACTAAATTAACAGAATGCACAGCTGATATAAAAATTTGGATGACTAGTAATTTCCTACTACTTAATTCTGAAAAAACAGAGATTCTAATTATTGGACAGAAAACTTCCTCACGTAATAACCTAGAATACTGTCTAACACTTGATGGCTGCTCTGTTAAGTCTTCGTCGTCGGTTAGAAACCTGGGTGTGTGTGTGTGTGTGTGTGCTCTTTGATACCAATCTTTCATTTGAAAGTCACGTGTCTAGTATCTGTAAAACCGCATTCTTCCATCTTAAAAATATATCTAAATTACGGCATATGCTCTCAATGACAAATGTGGAACAGTTAGTTAATGCGTTCATGACATCAAGGCTAGATTACTGTAATGCTCTACTGGGTGGTTGCCCTGCACGCTTAATAAACAAACTACAGCTGGTCCAAAACGCAGCAGCTCGAGTTCTTACCAGAACCAGGAAGTATGACCATATTAGCCCGGTTCTGTCAACACTGCACTGGCTCCCTATTAAACATTGTATAAATTTTTATATATTGCTAACTACTTACAAAGCACTAAATGGTTTAGCTCCGCAGTACTTGAGCGAGCTCTTAACGCATTATAGTCCGTCACGTCTATTGCGATCTCAAAATTCCGGCCAGTTGATAATACCTAGAATATCTAAATCGACTGCTGGCGGCAGATCCTTCTCCTATTTAGCACCAAAACTCTGGAACAGTCTTCCTACCACTGTCCGGGAAGCAGACACACTCTGTCAGTTCAAATCTAGACTAAAAACGCTCCTCTTCTTTTTTACCTGGTATTCCAATAGAACATTATACATTTCTATTATTCAAATCAATTAAATGATTATTAGGCTGCATAGATTAGGTCAGCCAGAACCGGGGACACTTCCTATAACACCTGATGTACATTTACATCATAAGAAGAATGGCATCTACGTTAATGTTAGTCTTTCTGTTTATTCCGAGGTTTACTGAAGTCAGCCGGATCCGGGCCGGATCCAGATCAGATGGTGGACCTGCGCCTGGACACGACCACGACGCATCCCTGAAGTGCCAGCCTCATCAGCCCTGTGAAGGCCTCATCGACACGACAGCCATCGGCACTGACCTTCTATAAACTCGTCTCCATACCGGCGTGACTCCGACTTCCAAACAGAAGGAACTGGATAATATTCTGAATGTTCTGATCCAATCTGACTTCTGACCTGTAATGCTGCCTGAATCATAATCATACAATCATACTGTTCGCTCATTGGCCAGAGAAGAACTGAGCAACTGAGTCTGGTTTCTCCCAAGGTTTTCTCCATTCTGTCACTGATTTTTGGTTCCTTGCCACTGTTGCCTTGGCTTTTGGCTTGCTTAGTTGGGGACATTTAATATTCAACAGTATTATTGATCTGCCTTACTTTAAGGTGGACGATGACGCAATTTTCTTCTAGAAACAAACTTTGTTGTATTATTTTCATGTTATCACTGTGAAGCTGCTTTGATACACTCTGTATTGTAAAAAGCGCTATATAAATAAAGGTGACTTGACTTGACTAGTTAGACATTAGAGCCAGACGTCACTCACTCACACATACACTCACACTCACACAAACACACACTCACACACTCACTCACTCACTCACTCACTCACTCACTCACTCACTCACTCACTCACTCACTCACTCACTCACTCACTCACTCACTCACTCACTCACTCACTCACTCACTCACTCACTCACTCACTCACTCACACACTCACTCACTCACTCACCTTCACAGACAGTGTGTGTGCTACTATCCCGTCGACTGTACTCTGTGTGAACGGGTCAAACTGCTTATCCGTCCGTCTCATGAACTCCGGCTTCAGCCTGTAGCCACATTTCCCGTTGTACTCAAATATTCCCAGATTCAGCTGCATGGGAAGATCTGACGAATACACACACACTCACACAGTGAGTGAGTGAGTGTATGTGTGTGTGTGTGTGTGAGTGTGAGTGAGTGTGTGACTGTGAGTGAGTGAGTGTGTGAGTGACTGTGTGTGTGAGTGAGTGAGTGAGTGAGTGAGTGAGTGAGTGAGTGAGTGAGTGAGTGAGTGAGTGAGTGAGTGAGTGAGTGATATCACGACAGATATCAACTTTAGTCAAGCAGGTGATTCACAAAGACACACACACATCTGAACCAGAAACACACAGACACACACATCTGAACCAGAAACACAAAGACACACACATCTGAACCAGAAACACACAGACACACACATCTGAACCAGAAACACACAGACACACACATCTGAACCAGAAACGCACAGACACACACATCTGAACCAGAAACACAAAGACACACACATCTGAGCCAGAAACACAAAGACACACACATCTGAACCAGAAACACAAAGACACACACATCTGAACCAGAGACACAAACACACACATCTGAACCAGAAACACAGACACACACATCTGAGCCAGAAACACAGACACACACATCTGAGCCAGAGACACACACATCTGAGCCAGAAACACAGACACACACATCTGAGCCAGAGACACACACATCTGAACCTAAGCCAGAAACACAAAGACACACACATCTGAGCCAGAAACACACAGACAAACACATCTGAGCCAGAAACACACAGACAAACACATCTGAGCCAGAAACACACAGACAAACACACAGACAAACACATCTGAGCCAGAAACACACAGACAAACACATCTGAGCCAGAAACACAAAGCCACACACATCTGAGCCAGAAACACAAAGACACACACATCTGAGCCAGAAACACACAGACAAACACATCTGAAACAGAAACACAAAGACACACACATCTGAGCCAGAAACACAAAGCCACACACATCTGAACCAGAAACACAAAGACACACACATCTGAGCCAGAAACACAAAGACACACACATCTGAACCAGAAACACACAGACACACACATCTGAGCCAGAAACACACAGACACACACATCTGAGCCAGAAACACACAGACACACACATCTGAGCCAGAAACACAAAGACACACACATCTGAACCAGAAACACAAAGACACACACATCTGAGCCAGAAACACAAAGACACACACATCTGAACCAGAAACACACAGACACACACATCTGAACCAGAAACACAAAGACACACACATCTGAGCCAGAAACACAAAGACACACACATCTGAACCAGAAACACAAAGACACACACATCTGAGCCAGAAACACAAAGACACACACATCTGAGCCAGAAACACAAAGACAGACACACACATCTGAGCCAGAAACACAAAGACACACACATCTGAACCAGAAACACACAGACACACACATCTGAGCCAGAAACACAAAGACACACACATCTGAACCAGAAACACAAAGACAAACACATCTGAACCAGAAACACAAAGACACACACATCTGAGCCAGAAACACAAAGACACACACATCTGAACCAGAAGACACACACATCTGAGCCAGAAACACAAAGACACACACATCTGAACCAGAAACACAAAGCCACACACATCTGAGCAAGAAACACACAGACACACACATCTGAGCCAGAAACACACAGACACACATCTGAGCCAGAAACACAAAGATACACACATCTGAGTCAGAAACACACAGACACACACATCTGAGCCAGAAACACAAAGACACACACATCTGAACCAGAAACACAAAGACACACACATCTGAACCAGAAACACAAAGACACACACATCTGAGCCAGAAACACACAGACAAACACATCTGAACCAGAAACACAAAGACACACACATCTGAACCAGAAACACAAAGACACACACATCTGAACCAGAAACACACAGACACACACATCTGAGCCAGAAACACAAAGACACACACATCTGAGCCAGAAACACAAAGACACACACATCTGAGCCAGAAACACAGACACACACATCTGAGCCAGAAACACAAAGACACACACATCTGAGCCAGAAACACAAAGATACACACATCTGAATCAGAAACACACAGACACACATCTGAGCCAGAAACACAAAGATACACACATCTGAGCCAGAAACACAAAGATACACACATCTGAGCCAGAAACACAAAGACACACACATCTGAGCCAGAAACACACAGACACACACATCTGAGCCAGAAACACACAGACACACACATCTGAGCCAGAAACACAAAGACACACACATCTGAACCAGAAACACAAAGACACACACATCTGAGCCAGAAACACAAAGACACACACATCTACACCAGAAACACAAAGATACACACATCTGAGTCAGAAACACAAATATACACACATCTGAGCCAGAAACACAAAGATACACACATCTGAACCAGAAACACAAAGATACACACATCTGAATCAGAAACACACAGACACACATCTGAGCCAGAAACACAAAGATACACACATCTGAGCCAGAAACACAAAGATACACACATCTGAGCCAGAAACACAAAGACACACACATCTGAGCCAGAAACACACAGACACACACATCTGAGCCAGAAACACAAAGATACACACATCTGAGCCAGAAACACAAAGACACACACATCTGAGCCAGAAACACACAGACACACACATCTGAGCCAGAAACACACAGACACACACATCTGAACCACAAACACAAAGACACACACATCTGAGCCAGAAACACAAAGACACACACATCTGAGCCAGAAACACAAAGATACACACATCTGAACCAGAAACACAAAGATACACACATCTGAATCAGAAACACAAAGATACACACATCTGAGCCAGAAACACAAAGATACACACATCTGAGCCAGAAACACAAAGACACACACATCTGAACCAGAAACACACAGACACACACATCTGAGCCAGAAACACAAAGACACACACATCTGAGCCAGAAACACAAAGACACACACATCTGAGCCAGAAACACACAGACACACACATCTGAACCACAAACACAAAGACACACACATCTGAGCCAGAAACACAAAGACACACACATCTGAGCCAGAAACACAAAGATACACACATCTGAGCCAGAAACACAAAGATACACACATCTGAACCACAAACACAAAGACACACACATCTGAACCAGAAACACACAGACACACACATCTGAGCCAGAAACACAAAGACACACACATCTGAGCCAGAAACACAAAGACACACACATCTGAGCCAGAAACACACAGACACACACATCTGAACCACAAACACAAAGACACACACATCTGAGCCAGAAACACAAAGACACACACATCTGAGCCAGAAACACAAAGATACACACATCTGAGCCAGAAACACAAAGATACACACATCTGAACCACAAACACAAAGACACACACATCTGAACCACAAACACAAAGACACACACATCTGAGCCAGAAACACAAAGATACACACATCTGAACCAGAAACACAAAGATACACACATCTGAATCAGAAACACAAAGATACACACATCTGAGCCAGAAACACAAAGATACACACATCTGAGCCAGAAACACACAGACACACACATCTGAACCAGAAACACACAGACACACACATCTGAACCACAAACACAAAGACACACACATCTGAGCCAGAAACACAAAGATACACACATCTGAACCAGAAACACAAAGATACACACATCTGAATCAGAAACACAAAGATACACACATCTGAGCCAGAAACACAAAGACACACACATCTGAACCAGAAACACACAGACACACACATCTGAGCCAGAAACACAAAGATACACACATCTGAACCAGAAACACAAAGATACACACATCTGAATCAGAAACACAAAGATACACACATCTGAGCCAGAAACACAAAGATACACACATCTGAGCCAGAAACACAAAGACACACACATCTGAACCAGAAACACACAGACACACACATCTGAGCCAGAAACACAAAGACACACACATCTGAGCCAGAAACACACAGACACACACATCTGAGCCAGAAACACACAGACACACACATCTGAACCACAAACACAAAGACACACACATCTGAGCCAGAAACACAAAGACACACACATCTGAGCCAGAAACACAAAGATACACACATCTGAGCCAGAAACACAAAGATACACACATCTGAACCACAAACACAAAGACACACACATCTGAACCACAAACACAAAGACACACACATCTGAGCCAGAAACACAAAGATACACACATCTGAATCAGAAACACAAAGATACACACATCTGAACCAGAAACACAAAGATACACACATCTGAATCAGAAACACAAAGATACACACATCTGAGCCAGAAACACAAAGATACACACATCTGAGCCAGAAACACAAAGACACACACATCTGAACCAGAAACACACAGACACACACATCTGAATCAGAAACACAAAGACACACACATCTGAACCACAAACACAAAGACACACACATCTGAGCCAGAAACACAAAGATACACACATCTGAGCCAGAAAAACAAAGACACACACATCTGAGCCAGAAACACAAAGACACACACATCTGAGCCAGAAACACACAGACACACACATCTGAACCACAAACACAAAGACACACACATCTGAGCCAGAAACACAAAGATACACACATCTGAGCCAGAAACACAGACACACACATCTGAGCCAGAAACACAAAGACACACACATCTGAATCAGAAACACAAAGATACACACATCTGAGCCAGAAACACAAAGATACACACATCTGAGCCAGAAACACAAAGACACACACATCTGAGCCAGAAACACACAGACACACACATCTGAGCCAGAAACACACAGACACACACATCTGAGCCAGAAACACAAAGACACACACATCTGAGCCAGAAACACAAAGACACACACATCTGAGCCAGAAACACAAAGACACACACATCTGAGCCAGAAACACAAAGACACACACATCTGAGTCAGAAACACAAAGATACACACATCTGAGCCAGAAACACAAAGATACACACATCTGAGCCAGAAACACAAAGATACACACATCTGAATCAGAAACACAAAGATACACACATCTGAGCCAGAAACACAAAGATACACACATCTGAACCAGAAACACAAAGACACACACATCTGAGCCAGAAACACAAAGACACACACATCTGAGCCAGAAACACAAAGATACACACATCTGAGCCAGAAACACAAAGATACACACATCTGAATCAGAAACACAAAGATACACACATCTGAACCAGAAACACAAAGATACACACATCTGAGCCAGAAACACAAAGACACACACATCTGAGCCAGAAACACAAAGACACACACATCTGAGCCAGAAACACAAAGACACACACATCTGAGCCAGAAACACAAAGATACACACATCTGAATCAGAAACACACAGACACACATCTGAGCCAGAAACACAAAGATACACACATCTGAGCCAGAAACACAAAGACACACACATCTGAGCCAGAAACACACAGACACACACATCTGAGCCAGAAACACACAGACACACACATCTGAACCAGAAACACAAAGACACACACATCTGAGCCAGAAACACAAAGACACACACATCTGAGCCAGAAACACACAGACACACACACTGAAGGAACTGAACACAAGCTACCGATGGTCTGGAAGTTCAGAGCCACGAGCTGACAGCCGGCGTTCCAGAAGACTTGAGGCATGTAGTTCGAGGAGTCAACCCGCGTTCCTTTGGGATAAATTCTGCTCAGCTGTAGTTTATTATACCTGTGTTAAGGAGTTAAGAATCTCTAACAAAAAGGATAAAATGATATAATAATGACATTGTTGGTTCGTTGGCCAGAGGAGAACTGAGCGACTGAGTCTGGTTTCTCTCAAGGGTTTTCCTCCACTCAGTCACTGATGGAGTTAGTGTTCCTGCCGCTGTCGCCTGTGATGGATGTTTTTAATTAATCAAAACTAACATTTATTTTTCTTGTCGGAATAACATTCATATGCTTTTGAATTCTACGTTTCCAAACCTTTTGGTAAAAAAAAAAAAAAAAACTCAGTGTGTGTGTGGCTGAATCATGTCTGAATATAACAAAAGGGTAAATTAAACTAGACGGATGTCTAGGTTTATAAACTCCTGACTTTGAGTACCAAAATGAATCGATCAGGACACGTTTAGGGACGTCGATTAGTAGATGACCCAGGTAGACTTAAGTCAGGTGCAAAAGAAGAAAAAATCTACCACACACCTCTGGCTTCATTAGAAGAAGAAGAAGAAGAAGAAGTTTTATTAATATAGCGCCTTTCTGTAGCTCAAGGTCGCTTTACATTGTACATTACAATACATTTACACACCCGCACACACATTACAATCACATAAGGACACATATAGTCACATTATCCAAAATACATGTTAAATAGATATGTTTTTAGCTGAGTCTTGAATGTAGCCACAGATGAGATATTACGAAGTGTAAGGGGGAGTGGATTCCATAATTTAGGAGCATTAACACTAAATGACCTTCCACCTACAGTAGACAACCGGAAACGAGCGATGGACAAGAAACCGAGTTCAGCTGATCTAAGGGCAGGGCGGTATAAGAATACAGTAGATCAGACAGATATGGAGGTGCAAGACCATTTAATGCCTTAAACTTTAGAAGTAATACCTTAAAGTGAATACGTGATGCCACGGGTAGCCAGTGAAGGTCATGAAGCAGAAGAGTAACGTGAGAGAACGCCTGGTGGAGGAGAGAACTCTTGCTGCTGAGTTTTGAACATACTGTAATCTTGCAATACGTTTTTTGAGCAGACCAAGATATAGAGCATTGCAATAATCCAGACGTGATGTGATTAATGCATGAATTAAGGTTTCAGCATCAGCTAGAGGGAGAGAAGATCGAAGACGTGCAATATTACAAAGATGGAAAAAAGAGTTTTTAACAAGAGAAGAAATATGAGAGCCAAAAGATAGAGTTGAGTCGATTAAGACACCAAGGTTAGGAATAGATGACGAAGGCTTAACATGAACAGGTCCATCCTTTTGACTGAGGCAGCAGAGCCAATCACCAATTTCTTAGTTTTTTTATTATTTAATTTGAGGAAATTCAGGGACATTCAATGCTTGATGGGTCTTGGGCCAAGACCTGAACCTTGAGGAACACCCCGTGTGAGCGGAGCAGAGGCAGATCTATTCCTTTGTGTGGTGATATAGTACTTTCTGTCGCTGATGTAAGAAATGAGCCAGGAAAGAGCGGAACCAGTGATGCCGATATCAGAGAGCCGAGAGATCAGTATTTCATGGCAGACTGTGTCAAATGCAGCGCTTAGATCGAGAAGCATCAAGATGTTTATTAACCCTGAATCCACGGACAAAAGAATGTTGTTAACCACCTGAAGAAGAGCAGTTTCAGTGCTATGAGATGGGCGAAATCCTGACTGAAAAGGTTCAAAAAGACCATTAACAAAGAAATATGATCGCGATTGCAAAGCCACAACCTTTTCAAGGATTTTGCTTAAGAATGTTCAATTATTGGCCTGTAATTGTCCATGTTTAGATGTTCAAAGCCTGTTTTTTTAAGAATGGGGCTCACAGCAGCCATTTTTAATTCTGCTGGGACAATGGCGGAAGCCAAACTACAGTTTATCATATGTGTTATGAAGGGTGCAACCTCGAGGACACACATCTTAAGCAGAACAGCGTGTACAGGTGTAGGATCAAGCCGGAAGGATGTGGAGTTAGACCTCACAACTAGATCACTTACGGCAGCAGGAGTAGCCAGAGTAAACGCAGAGAGAGAGTTGAGTGAGCTGAATCAGATAACATCAAATGAACATTTGAGTCACTTGTATGAGGGGTGTCTTTAGTGATGGATTCAGTGATTGACTTCAATTTGTCTGAAAAGAATTGGGAAAAGCTATTCACAAGCACCCCAGAGGCCGAAATAACATGTTGTGGTGGATTAGTGAGTTTGTTAACCATGGCAAAGAGTGATTTGGGTCTGCTCGTGGAATTCCTCATGGTAGAGGAGAAATTGCATCGTTGAGGGCTGTACGGTAGTTGAGCAAATGTTCTTTAAAAGCCAGAGAGTGCACAATGTGTCCAGTTTTCCTGTATAGTCTTTCAAGCGGCGACCCTCAGTGTTCATCGTTCGTAGTTCAGGAGTGAAGCAGGTTGAGGCACGAGTAGATGGAACCAGTCTAGATTTAACAGGAGCATGCCTCTCAAGTATTTGAGAAAAAGCATTATTGTAAATACAGCAGATTTCTGATGGACAGTTAGATAGTAGACATTCTGACAAGGTTGAAGCCCTTTTTGAAACAGAGAAAGACGATGGATTCACAGAATTGATTTTACGATAGGTGAGCATTTACTTCAGTGGTGATATAGATATTGAAGTTTATGAGTTTGTGATCTGAGAAAGCAAAACCAGAGCCACTAACAAGAATATTATACAAGCCAGATGTACATATGAGATCCAGTATATGACCCCCAGTATCATTACTGATCTGACTGTACTGAAGCTGCTGTATGAGAACTGAACTGAGCTGATGATGACATCACTGTTTTCTACAGAAGATAGATGAAATTATACGATTCATAATTGAATTGTTTTTGTCCCGTTTATCACTGTAAAGCTGATTTGAAACAATCTGTGTTGTATAAAGCACTATATAAAACTTTTATTAAACACAAAATTACACTCTGATTTGAAAGAGTCTCCGACCAGCAAAAGTTCAGTGCAAATAAAAGATACTCGACGAACTCCACCGGTGATTCCTTGAGCAGCTCCAGCGCTTTAGTTTCCACAAACGACGACATTTCGTAACTTCGATCAGTTTCTGTGGAAAACAAACACAGTCATGAACCGTAACACACAGAGATCTTACAGTGAAAAACATCTTGTGGCGTAAGAACAGTTTGACTTACTTTTGCACGCCTCGAAGGAGTTGAATTTAACAGGCTGAACGTAGTTGACTAAGTTGGACATCTCCTCTGTGGCGAAGGCTTCATTCACTGCCATCCCCTGCACACACACACACACACACACACACACACAATATAACTAAAATGTACATAATCAGTGACTGTATGAGAATATGCGTCATATAATTATGTATTTTCAACTAAGTAAAATGATGAATTGTTCTTTTCATAATATGTGGTCACAATAAGCAATATTTACCAGTAAATGAATAGAACCGTTTTAAAAATAAAAAGAGTAATAAAATCCCATTTAAAATTAAAATATTTATTTAATATTACTTTATTTAAAGCATTGAGAGAGCATCAAATGACGTTGCGTGTAGAACCAGATGAGAGTCCTACACCCTCAGACTACTGAGATCTGAGAAGATCTATCGAGACCAGAGAAGATCTACTGAGACCTGAGAAGATCTACTGAGACCAGAGAAGATCTACTGAGATCTGAGAAGATCTACTGAGACCAGAGAAGATCTACTGAGACCAGAGAAGATCTACTGAGATCTGAGAAGATCTACTGAGACCAGAGAAGATCTACTGAGATCTGAGAAGATCTACTGAGACCAGAGTGATCTACTGAGACCAGAGAAGATCTACTGAGATCTGAGAAGATCTACTGAGACCAGAGTGATCTACTGAGACCAGAGAAGATCTACTGAGACCAGAGAAGATCTACTGAGACCAGAGAAGATCTACTGAGATATGAGAAGATCTACTGAGAACTGAGAAGATCTACTGAGATCTGAGAAGATCTACTGAGACCAGAGAAGTTCTACTGAGACCAGAGAAGATCTACTGAGACCAGAGAAGATCTACTGAGATCTGAGAAGATCTACTGAGACCAGAGAAGTTCTACTGAGACCAGAGAATATCTACTGAGATCTGAGAAGATCTACTGAGACCAGAGAAGATCTACGGAGACCAGAGAAGATCTACTGAGACCAGAGAATATCTACTGAGATCTGAGAAGATCTACTGAGATCTGAGAAGATCTACTGAGACCTGAGAAGATCTACTGAGATCTGAGAAGATCTACTGAGATCTGAGAAGATCTACTGAGACCAGAGAAGATCTACTGAGATCTGAGAAGATCTACTGAGACCAGAGAAGTTCTACTGAGACCATAGAAGATCTACTGAGATCTGAGAAGATCTACTGAGACCAGAGAAGATCTACTGAGACCAGAGAAGATTTACTGAGACCAGAGAAGATCTACTGAGACCAGAGAAGATCTACTGAGATCTGAGAAGATTTACTGAGACCAGAGAAGATCTACTGAGACCAGAGAAGATCTACTGAGATCTGAGAAGATCTACTGAGACCAGAGAAGATCTACTGAGACCAGAGAAGATCTACTGAGATCTGAGAAGATCTACTGAGACCAGAGAAGATCTACTGAGACCAGAGAAGATTTACTGAGACCAGAGAAGATCTACTGAGACCAGAGAAGATCTACTGAGACCACAGAAGATCTACTGAGACCAGAGAAGATCTACTGAGACCAGAGAAGATTTACTGAGACCAGAGAAGATCTACTGAGACCACAGAAGATCTACTGAGACCAGAGAAGATCTACTGAGACCAGAGAAGATTTACTGAGACCAGAGAAGATCTACTGAGATCAGAAAATATCTACTGAGACCACAGAAGATCTACTGATACCAGAGATGATCTACTGAGACCAGAGAATATTTACTGAGACCAGAGAAGATTTACTGAGACCAGAGAAGATCTACTGAGACCACAGAAGATCTACTGAGACCAGAGAAGATCTACTGAGACCAGAGAAGATCTACTGAGATCTGAGAAGATCTACTGAGACCAGAGAAGTTCTACTGAGACCAGAGTGATCTACTGAGACCAGAGAAGATCTACTGAGATCTGAGAAGATCTACTGAGACCAGAGTGATCTACTGAGACCAGAGAAGATCTACTGAGATCTGAGGCTGCGCTGCACTGAAACACCACCAGATGGTGAACTCAACACACACACAGTAGAGAAGTGAACATCAGTAAATGATTGTTGTGTTTAAACAGCAGTGTTTTATAATGAAACACAAGAGCTGTTAAGTATGAATGATGTGTGTAATGAACTGTGTTCAGAGTTTTGCTGAAAATTTGATTCACCATTGCAAACTGAGTGTAAAGCAGATCATGTGCTTCTAGTTTTAAGATTCGGAGTGAATATGAGAGTCTCCTCAAGTAACACTTTCAGTGTGTGAATATCTTTAAAACACTAATGACACTGACCTCATCAATGGACTTTTTTCTGTAATCGTTCTCATCCTCCACATCGCTGTCTGCATCCGCTTCACCTGATGGACAAACGTCACTCAGTGTGAGGAGCGCGGCTCAATTTACCCCACTTCACACTCAATCAAACCCCTGTGATCAGCCAGACCTGTGTTATGTGATATGGAGCCGCTGGACTTGATTCCTGGGACTCTCCTGTCTCCTCTCTCTGTCCCGTCTGCATGAGCCTCTGTGTCAGTGTGTGTCGAGCCTAAACACACACACCGCTATAGGGTTTATTATTCAGTGTAACACAACACAGACACGACTGGAGTTTCAGCTTCACCAGTATGAAGGTAAAAGAGTAGCAAAACTCGAGAGCACATAGATGTGAATTTGAGAACTTGTACAATAAATATTCGTACTTGTACGCTACAATTTACACTCACAGCTCCAGAGTGAAAACCTGTAAAATAAAAATCTGAAGTTGAATGTTGAGATTTGCACTCGCAGACAATAGTCACAAACCTGTATTCTGAATTTGAAGCTGCAGACAAGTCGTCACAAATGTGTAAAATGCCATTCAGAGCAATACAATGACAGACACAAACTTGTAATATATATTTGCACTTATTCTTACATTCACACTCGCTGTACAACCTCAATTATGCACTTGCAACTTCTCAAATCTGTCACTGCAAATTCAAATTTCGCGCCTTAACTTTTGCTACTCTTTTCACAATATATTAGATGCAAAACTAACTTGTGCCCTTGAAACTCAGTGGCGACGAAAGAGAAACACACACACACACACACACACACACCTGCGATGGGAGACGAGGGCTCACACACAC
>CM040832.1:38201965-38206965 GCA_022828995.1 Vimba vimba
ATTAATCTGAAAATGCATTAGTAAGACATCTCGTGTTCTATTGCTAATTTGAGTATATTGATTGCAAGTGCTGAAACCGTATCTAATTGAAGTACTGCCATTAGCGCAAATGATACAGACATAAATATCATAATTCTACAACTAAGTAAGTGCAAAAACCGCCGGGACATTTTAGTCGCTCCATCTTCACTTGAATGGCTAATTCTAAATGCATTAGCATCTTAAAATGCTGGATCACATGTTCAGACCACAAATGAAAGACATTGAGGATTATTTGGGGTATTTATGAGCATTTGGTCTCAGTGTAGTTCATGTTCAAAGGCTAAACATCTGCTTTATGTTCACATCCAATTATTCCATAGCTGCCAACTTTTGAGTTTTGCTTGGAGTGAGATTTATGGGAGGTGGGGGGTGATGAGATTTATGGGGGGGGGGGGGGGGTGTGTAAAAAAAATTATTGCATCACAATAAGAGTATTGTGATTGTCAAAACATTTTAGTAACTAAACTGAATTTTATTAGGTTTAGTGACAACATGTTACAATGTTTACATGGTTCAATTTCTGGTAAGCTACGCTTTTTTATTATTTCAATTCAATTCAATTATTGTGATTTGATTTAATATTGACTCATTTGGATAAATATTAGGTAGGCTGCACAAGATAGGCATTCATTTTTCTCAAGAAAAAAACAACTCACCTAATGCTGTAAACATACAGAGAGCCCTATCAGCTGGCAGTATTATTTAAGGTTAAAAATAACACAAATTAAATATAATGCAATATAGTACACATATTTAGCAAAATACTCACTATAGCTCTTTTTTTCTAGCCAACTAACGTGCTATTGCCTATATTATGGTCATTAAATGCCTTTCCTGAGGTAAATGTTATGTGACATAATTGTTCTCCAGCTGTTTTATTGACCCCTTTGTTTGATTGATTGGTCGATATTATGTATGAGGAATATACATTTCGGTAAGTTGTTGTAGGTTACTGTATGTATCTTTCAACAGTGTTCATTTGTGTTTAACGTTATTTAGGCCTACTGTCTGTCGCGTCACATTTACAAGCGCCAAAACGGTATTTATTGTCTGAATTTCATAATAAAAGTGACAGAATCTGAGAGCTGAGTTTTTTTTTATATCATAAGTAACCTGCTCTGTCTAGTCTGTCGGTTTCCGTGTCCTCTTTGCTTCGCGATTTTTCTGTGCGTGAGAAAATGGATGTGTGGCGTGAGAGCGTGTGAAAAGTGTAAATTGCGTGAGTCTCACGGTGAATGCGTGAGAGTTGGCAGCTATGTTATTCATTTAGCCAGAATGAAGACAGAAACAGCAAATAAAAACCCAAACTAAATCCCTGACGGTTGTGGTCTTTATTCTTGCATTCACTGCAGACTGTCGTGGGTCACATCAGAGCCTGAGGCTGCGGTCTTAGATTTCATGAATGACAAACACATTTTGGGATGAAGAGTGATATTCTTACCACCTTTGCTGGCCAAAGAGACATGTTCTCTCAAAATTCATATTTATAAGAGGAAGATATTCTGTTCAGATAATGTGACGATGATAATGTAATGTTTAATTTATGACAGGAATGAAAACGAGGCTGTGAGAGACAGAAATACGATGTGTTCAATGGATCGTACTGATTGTTCAACTGACAAAATATCTTTCCAAAAATCCTACAGTATATAAAAACCCCATAAAACACTTTTAAAAGTTCTGAGTTTTGAAAGTGACATGTAATCTTTATACAATCCATGACACTGTAAAGACTGTCTCACAGCCTGGGTGACATTCAGTAAGACATCAGCCCTGACTAATGTCTATAGGTGGACTGATGTATTGTGTGAGTCGTCTGATTGGCTGACCTGTCATGTCATACGAGTCGTCTGATTGGCTGACCTGTCGTGTCATGTGAGTCATCTGATTGGCTGACCTGTGAGGTAGGTGTAGTGTGAGTCATGATTGGCTGACCTGTGAGGTAGGTGTCGTGTGAGTCGTCTGATTGGCTGACCTGTGAGGTAGGTGTCGTGTGAGTCGTCTGATTGGCTGACCTGTGAGGTAGGTGTCGTGTGAGTCGTCTGATTGGCTGACCTGTGAGGTAGGTGTCGTGTGAGTCGTCTGACTGGCTGACCTGTGAGGTAGGTGTCGTGTGAGTCGTCTGATTGGCTGACCTGTGAGGTAGGTGTAGTGTGAGTCGTCTGACTGGCTGACCTGTGAGGTAGGTGTAGTGTGAGTCGTCTGATTGGCTGACCTGTTGTGTGAGTCATCTGATTGGCTGACCTGTGAGGTAGGTGTCGTGTGAGTCGTCTGATTGGCTGACCTGTGAGGTAGGTGTAGTGTGAGTCATCTGATTGGCTGACCTGTGAGGTAGGTGTCGTGTGAGTCGTCTGATTGGCTGACCTGTGAGGTAGGTGGTGTGTGTGTCGTCTGATTGGCTGACCTGTGAGGTAGGTGTCGTGTGAGTCATCTGATTGGCTGACCTGTGAGGTAGGTGTCGTGTGAGTCGTCTGACTGGCTGACCTGTGAGGTAGGTGTCGTGTGAGTCGTCTGATTGGCTGACCTGTGAGGTAGGTGTAGTGTGAGTCGTCTGACTGGCTGACCTGTGAGGTAGGTGTCGTGTGAGTCGTCTGATTGGCTGACCTGTTGTGTGAGTCATCTGATTGGCTGACCTGTGAGGTAGGTGTCGTGTGAGTCGTCTGATTGGCTGACCTGTGAGGTAGGTGTAGTGTGAGTCATCTGATTGGCTGACCTGTGAGGTAGGTGTCGTGTGAGTCGTCTGATTGGCTGACCTGTGAGGTAGGTGTCGTGTGAGTCGTCTGATTGGCTGACCTGTGAGGTAGGTGTCGTGTGAGTCGTCTGATTGGCTGACCTGTGAGGAAGGTGTAGTGTGAGTCGTCTGATTGGCTGACCTGTGAGGTAGGTGTCGTGTGAGTCGTCTGATTGGCTGACCTGTGAGGTAGTTGTAGTGTGAGTCGTCTGATTGGCTGACCTGTGAGGTAGGTGTCGTGTGAGTCGTCTGATTGGCTGACCTGTGAGGTAGGTGTAGTGTGAGTCGTCTGATTGGCTGACCTGTGAGGTAGGTGTCGTGTGAGTCGTCTGATTGGCTGACCTGTGAGGTAGGTGTCGTGTGAGTCGTCTGATTGGCTGACCTGTGAGGTAGGTGTCGTGTGAGTCGTCTGATTGGCTGACCTGTGAGGTAGGTGTCGTGTGAGTCGTCTGATTGGCTGACCTGTGAGGTAGGTGTAGTGTGAGTCGTCTGATTGGCTGACCTGTGAGGTAGGTGTCGTGTGAGTCATCTGATTGGCTGACCTGTGAGGTAGGTGTCGTGTGAGTCGTCTGATTGGCTGACCTGTGAGGTAGGTGTCGTGTGAGTCGTCTGATTGGCTGACCTGTGAGGTAGGTGTAGTGTGAGTCGTCTGATTGGCTGACCTGTGAGGTAGGTGTAGTGTGAGTCGTCTGATTGGCTGACCTGTGAGGTAGGTGTTGTGTGAGTCGTCTGATTGGCTGACCTGTGAGTTAGGTGTCGTGTGAGTCATCTGATTGGCTGACCTGTGAGGTAGGTGTCGTGTGAGTCGTCTGATTGGCTGACCTGTGAGGTAGGTGTCGTGTGAGTCGTCTGATTGGCTGACCTGTGAGGTAGGTGTAGTGTGAGTCGTCTGACTGGCTGACCTGTGAGGTAGGTGTAGTGTGAGTCGTCTGATTGGCTGACATGTGAGGTAGGTGTCGTGTGAGTCGTCTGATTGGCTGACCTGTGAGGTAGGTGTAGTGTGAGTCGTCTGATTGGCTGACCTGTTGTGTGAGTCATCTGATTGGCTGACCTGTGAGGTAGGTGTTGTGTGAGTCGTCTGATTGGCTGACCTGTGAGGTAGGTGTCGTGTGAGTCGTCTGATTGGCTGACCTGTGAGGTAGGTGTAGTGTGAGTCGTCTGATTGGCTGACCTGTGAGGTAGGTGTCGTGTGAGTCGTCTGATTGGCTGACATGTGAGGTAGGTGTCGTGTGAGTCGTCTGATTGGCTGACCTGTGAGGTAGGTGTAGTGTGAGTCGTCTGATTGGCTGACCTGTTGTGTGAGTCATCTGATTGGCTGACCTGTGAGGTAGGTGTTGTGTGAGTCGTCTGATTGGCTGACCTGTGAGGTAGGTGTTGTGTGAGTCATCTGATTGGCTGACCTGTGAGGTAGGTGTTGTGTGAGTCGTCTGATTGGCTGACATGTGAGGTAGGTGTCGTGTGAGTCATCTGATTGGCTGACCTGTGAGGTAGGTGTAGTGTGAGTCATCTGATTGGCTGACCTGTGAGGTAGGTGTTGTGTGAGTCGTCTGATTGGCTGACCTGTGAGGTAGGTGTCGTGTGAGTCGTCTGATTGGCTGACCTGTGAGGTAGGTGTCGTGTGTGTCGTCTGATTGGCTGACCTGTGAGGTAGGTGTCGTGTGTGTCGTCTGATTGGCTGACCTGTGAGGTAGGTGTCGTGTGTGTCGTCTGATTGGCTGACCTGTGAGGTAGGTGTCGTGTGAGTCGTCTGATTGGCTGACCTGTGAGGTAGGTGTAGTGTGAGTCGTCTGATTGGCTGACCTGTGAGGTAGGTGTCGTGTGAGTCGTCTGATTGGCTGACCTGTGAGGTAGGTGTCGTGTGAGTCGTCTGATTGGCTGACCTGTGAGGTAGGTGTCATGTGAGTCGTCTGATTGGCTGACCTGTGAGGTAGGTGTAGTGTGAGTCGTCTGATTGGCTGACCTGTGAGGTAGGTGTCGTGTGAGTCGTCTGATTGGCTGACCTGTGAGGTAGGTGTAGTGTGAGTCGTCTGATTGGCTGACCTGTGAGGTAGGTGTCGTGTGAGTCGTCTGATTGGCTGACCTGTGAGGTAGGTGTCGTGTGAGTCGTCTGATTGGCTGACCTGTGAGGTAGGTGTCGTGTGAGTCGTCTGATTGGCTGACCTGTGAGGTAGGTGTAGTGTGAGTCGTCTGATTGGCTGACCTGTGAGGTAGGTGTCGTGTGAGTCGT
>CM040832.1:38214465-38279465 GCA_022828995.1 Vimba vimba
TGAGCAACGACAGACACGCATCACACACAACACAACACAACACAACACAACACAACACAACACAACACAACACAACAGCTCCTGCAGCTTGGGCTCCTGAGCAACAACAGACACGCATCACACACAACACAACACAACACAACACAACACAACACAACACAACACAACACAACACAACAGCTCCTGCAGCTTGGGCTCCTGAGCAACGACAGACACGCATCACACACAACACAACACAACACAACACAACACAACACAACACAACACAACAGCTCCTGCAGCTTGGGCTCCTGAGCAACGACAGACACGCATCACACACAACACAACACAACACAACACAACACAACACAACACAACACAACACAACACAACAGCTCCCGCAGCTTGGGCTCCTGAGCAACGACAGACACGCATCACACACAACACAACACAACACAACACAACACAATACAACACAACAGCTCCTGCAGCTTGGGCTCCTGAGCAACGACAGACACGCATCACACACAACACAACACAACACAACACAACACAACACAACACAACACAACAGCTCCCGCAGCTTGGGCTCCTGAGCAACAACAGACACGCATCACACACAACACAACACAACACAACACAACACAACACAACACAACACAACACAACACAACACAACACAACACAACAGCTCCCGCAGCTTGGGCTCCTGAGCAACGACATACATGCATCACACACAACACAACACAGCACAACACAACACAACACAACACAACACAACACAACACAGCACAACACAACACAACACAACACAACACAACAGCTCCCGCAGCTTGGGCTCCTGAGCAACGACATACATGCATCACACACAACACAACACAGCACAACACAACACAACACAACACAACACAACACAACACAACACAGCACAGCACAACACAACACAACACAACACAACACAACACAACAGCTCCCGCAGCTTGGGCTCCTGAGCAACGACAGACATGCATCACACACAACACAACACAACACAACACAACACAACACAACACAACACAACACAACACAACAAAGCGCAACACAACACAACACAACACAACACAACACAACACTGTCCTATGGGATAAATCCGGTCAGGATCGGATCAGTCGGTCAGTTTTCCAGTGTGGATCTCAATGATCTTCTTCTGTGGTCGAACATCACTAGCCGCTTTCCGACCAAGTAGTTACAGGAACTTAGTTCTAGGATCTGTCCACTTCTAAACAGTTCTAAGAACTTGTGACAGTCGTCAATGTGTTTTTCCTATTCCGTACTGGGGATGGCGCTGTTGAGCGTATATCCGGGGAACCAGGTGGGAAGTTACTTAAGGAAGTGTGATTGCGTTTCTCTCTCTCTCTCTCTCGCGCTCGCTAGCCTTTGTTGTCAGGCGCGGGTCATTTCAGTCATGGCCACACTAGCGGATGGCTTGTGAGTATTGTTGTTGTAGCCCGCGTGGCATCGATTGTGTTAATACTGCGGTCTTTTCCTGTCATTTGGAAGTTGTTTAGAGCGATTCGGTGTTTTGCGGGTAAATGGAGCGTTGGAGAGAGAGCTTGTTCCAATCCAGTATGTTGTGGGATAGACGCTAATTCAGTGCATTATAGGTAGTATGTTTTGAGTAGGGTTTTGGTGTAGGGAGGGTTTTCTTTTGGGGTTTATTTTGGTGCTCGAGTTGCCGAATTGTTTTTGTAAGAATTGTGTTTGATGTAATGAATTGCATTTCAGGCCCGGTAGTTTTATGAGTGACATGGTAAGCAAACGTTTTTTTCTTATGCCCGTTTTTCTTTTATGCGGCTGCTTGTGTTGTATTTGACTTTCATTTATTGTTCTGAGGTAATTAAAAGGTAAATGTGTTTTGCATTGCAGTTAATTACACAAATTATTTGATTGATTTGACATTTATTGTTGTGAGGTAATTAAAAGGTAAATGCTTCTTGCATTACAGTTAATTACATGGATTTATTTGATTTATCTGTCATTCATGTATTGTTGTGAGGTAATTAAAAGGTAAATGTTTCTGGGCCTGAAATTAATAGGTGTTTTGTTTAATTAGTTTTTTTTTTCTCCTTTGTTTTTTTTTATTATTGAACGTCTTGATGTACTTGAGTGGTACTATGACTGGAATGGAATTTGAATACAAAACTTCTTTTCCTTAATTTTCTTGTGGTTCCTTGGTCTGTTATTTCATAATTGATTGTCAACCCTTATGAGTAGTTAGATGAGTAGTAAATAATTGTGGTGGTTTTTACCCCTGGCGCCCGAACCCAAACCTGTAAGGCCAAATACCGTCACAGAAGTGGCGCCCGAACAGGGACCCTCAGATGTTGTGTGTTTATTGGCCTATTGTGATTATTTGTGTAATTATGGAACCCTGTTCTCCTCTTATAAATTTTACTGGATCTGGAGATGATAGCAGACTGGGGCCATTTCATGATAGCCCTTCCACTCCTCGGGATGTGGAGCGGTCTTTATTAGACGATGACACAGGTTTAGAACAACCATTTCTTGGTGTCCCTCTGATTGGTTCAGGGAACCAAGCAGATGATTTAACTATATTTTCTCAAGCAATTGATTCATTGAAAAGTGTATTTGTGGACACTGTAGCCTGGCAGAAAAAATGGTTTGAGGAAAATGCTAAACTTTGTGCTAGAGACATTCCTAAAGAGACATTAACACTAGTTGAAAAGGCGCAAACTGATTTTTTGGAGGTTCTTAATGATCGTATGAAGAATTTTACCAATCAAACATTTGATGCCATTAAGTGGAATGCAAAACAGTCATGTACCGAGTTTAAGGAATTGGTTGATGATGCTAATAATTCATTACTTTCTTCTTTTAAAACAGCTATCAAAGAACATAGTGTAGGTGGAAAGGAGTTGCAAGATGAAGTTCGCAGTCTGAAGCAGCAAGTGTTTACTATGCAAACTTCTCTTGATGCCCTTATGCAGAAAAACCTGCAACTTAACAGTAAGATAGTTGAACGGGAGGATGTTGCCCCTACTCTCTCTCAGGTATGTTTTGGTTCAACTGTACCATGTAATGCTGGCGATTTGGTCAGTCAGGTTTCTGCTCCATCTAATTTGACCTGTGGTCGTGTCTTGCCTATTAAGATGATATTTCCATCCTTTGGGGGGGTGCATGATGAGAACGATCCACTAGTTTACTTGGAAAGATGTAAAGATTTCTTAGCTCTTAGACCAATGTCAAATAGTGAGATTCTTGCAACAATGCGTAGTGTTCTGCATGCTTCTGCCCGTGATTGGTGGGAGACAGTGAGATTTAAAGTTGACACTTGGGAAAGTTTTCAGCAAGCTTTTTTAGCTGTCTTTTTGCCAGAAGACTATCAAGACGTGTTGGAGGAACAAGTACGAAATCGGTTACAAGGAGTAAATGAAAGTGTTCGTGATTTTACTTTCTCATTTCAAGCTTTGTTTAAGCGTTGGAAAAAGGATGCTACTGAGGATGAGGTTTTAAAAGCTCTTTTAAAAGCTATGAACCCTTGTTTTGCTAGTCAGCTTCGGGGTCGTGTACAGACTGTTGAGGAACTAGTGAGGCTGGGAACTCAAATAGAAAGGGATTATGATCATCAGAGAAAGTATAATCAGCTCCAGTTGTCCAAGAGCACTACGTTTGACCAGAATTCACAGGCTAGAAAAATAAAAGAGGTAGAACCAAAAGCTGTCTTCCCTTCAGAGCAACGAAACTCAAGCTTGTTGTGTTGGAGGTGTCATGAAAATCATTCTCCAGGTTCTTGTCCTAATTTCAAGGCTTCTTTGAGTGGAAAACACTCTGGAGGGCACATGCAGGGTGGTAAAGAACCCCAGGGTCGTAGTCATCAACGAGGTGTAGTATCTGCTTATGATGTTCAAAGACTTGAAAAGAAAGATCTAACTAGTAGCAGACAGGACAAGAGAGTTGGCCCTGTAGCTCTTAAACAGTTAGTTGTTCCTTTAACTGTGAGGAACTGCACTGGGAAAGCGCTTGTAGATACAGGGGCCACCTACACATTATTGCATTTTGATTTATGGAATAAGATGAAAGGACCAAAGGAGCAACTTGATGTATGGCGTGAAGGACCACTTTATCTGGCTAATGGTGATGCTACTGTTCCTCTTGGACAGAAAATGCTTGATTTTTATTTGCATGATTTGCATTTTCAGGTTCCTACAGTAGTCCTTCCAGCTCAGAAACTTGTCTATTCAATGGTGCTGGGGTTAGATTTTATAGCGTTGACGGGTTTGCAGCTTAATATTAAAGATCAGTTGTACAGTTTTTCAGGGGACCTGGAAAATCATGTTTTCCCCTTCCAGCCTCCAATTACTTCGGGAGATTCTTGGAGGTCTTGTAAACCATCTGTGGATTGTAAACCTACTGCTTCTCTTTATTCCTCTGTCCCTCCTGTCCAGCTTGAGTGGTCAGGGAGTGAGTATATGGAGAACTATGTGCAAGAAAAAACTGTTACAGACCTTGTTAAGCTAGTGCAAAGCAAAGTCAATGAGAGTAATTTATCAGACAAAGAATCTCATGTTCTTTTTACGCTTTTGTATGATCATCCTGAAGTATGTACTCCTTCTCTTGGTAGAACTCATCTGGTTCAGCATAAGATCGCTGTCCGTACAGATGTGGTTGTGGCGCAAAAGCCCTATAGGTTACCAGTACATAAAAAGGAAATAGTTAAGGATCAAATTGATGATATGCTTTCACGAGACATTATTCGGCCATCTCATTCTCCTTGGGCATCTCCTATTGTACTGGTTCCTAAAAAAGATGGAGGCCAGCGGTTTTGTGTCGATTATCGACGATTAAATGCTGTGAGTGAAAGTGATGCATTCCCTCTCCCTACTGTGGGGGAAATCCTGGAGTCACTTGCTGGAGCCAAGGTGTTCAGTACTCTGGATCTTAACAGCGGGTACTGGCAAGTGGCAATGGACCCAGACAGTATGGCTAAGACTGCCTTTGTGTCCCCTTTTGGGTTGTATGAATTCAAGGTTTTACCTTTTGGTTTGAAGAATGCCCCAGCCACATTTCAACGGCTCATGAATAGGGTGTTGGCTGAATATTTAGGACAGTGTTGTTTGGTTTATCTAGATGACATAGTCATTTATTCATCAAATTTCAGTCAGCATATACAAGATCTCCAGAGGGTTTTGGGGTGTTTACAAAAGGCAGGATTAACTCTGAAACTTCAGAAATGTCATTTCTGTTTAACAGAAATTAAGTTTCTTGGCCATGTGGTGACCACCGAAGGGGTGAAAGCAGATCCTGCTAAAACAGAGGCGATCCAGAACTTCCCTGTACCAAAAAATCTAAAAGAACTTCAGCGGTTCTTGGGGATGAGTGGATGGTATCATAGGTATGTCCCTAATTTTTCAGCTATTGCCGAACCCTTAAACGCCTTGAAACGAAAAGGAGTCCGTTTCCAATGGTCAGCTGGCTGTCAGGCTGCTTTTGAGAATTTAAAAATGCACCTTTCTTCTTCGCCAATACTGGGACACCCTAACCATGCTTGCACATTCATAGTTTATACCGATGCTAGTTCAACAGGTTTGGGTGCTGTTCTTGGTCAACGACCATCTACATTTGGTACGACTGAAGAAGTACTAGCATATGCAAGCCGTACACTTACTGGTGCAGAAAGGAATTATTCCACCACAGAGAGGGAGTGTTTGGCTGTAGTTTGGGCGGTCGAGAGGTGGCGGCATTATTTGGAGGGCAAGTCTTTTATTGTTGTGACTGATCATGCGTCTCTCCTTTGGGTGTTTAACACTACCAAGGCAAACTCTCGCCTGATTCGTTGGGCTTTGAAATTGCAAGAGTTTGAATTTACTCTTGAATACCGCAAAGGAAAACTTAACAGTGCTCCTGATGCTTTGTCCCGTATCCGTAACCCTGACTCTACTCCAATAGTCGCTGCTTATGCTAAGCAAACCCCAGATAGTCTGGTCTTGCAGTTTCCCCTCTCTGACGAGGATATCTGGACAGCACAGCAGCAAGATGTAGAGGTCCAAAGAGTATATCAGAGTATAGTTGATAATGTGCAGAGTCCTGATGAGTCTGGTTCTGGATTTGTTATCTTAGAGGACAAGGTTTATCGGAAGGTGACTCATCCTGCCAAGGGAACCTATTTTCAAGTGTATGTCCCACAGATCCTTCGCCAGACTATGTTGGAAGCATATCATTCCAACCCGTTAAGCGGGCATTTTGGTCGTTATAAGACACAAAAAAGGTTAATGGAAGTTGCTTTTTGGCCAAATATGTGGGGGGATGTCTCAAAGTTTGTTAAAAATTGTGTCAGTTGTCAACAATGTAAGCCTGAGTGTCGTAAACCAGCGGGCCTGTTACAGCAGACTGAAGCACATGAACCTTGGGAATTGCTCGGCGTGGATCTTATGGGACCGTTGCCTCGTAGTACGCAAGGTAACACCCAGCTAATGGTGGTAGTAGATTATTATAGCCATTGGGTGGAGTTGTTTCCACTTCGAAAAGCTACTGCTGTGACAATTGCACAGACGCTAAGGAAGGAAATTTTGACACGGTGGGGTGTTCCGAAATTTTTGTTGTCGGACAGAGGTCCTCAATTTACCTCTGAGATTTTGCAGGAGCTGTGTAGCAGGTGGGGAGTGGTACAAAAATTGACAACAGCATACCATCCCCAAACCAACTTCACAGAACGTGTGAATCGGACCGTTAAGGGGATGATATCATCTTACGTGTTTGGTGAGCATAATCATTGGGACCATTATTTGCCAGAGTTGAGGTATGCTATCAATTCTGCTGTTCAGGAGAGTACCGGGTACTCCCCTGCAGAATTACTCTTGCAAAGAAGGTTGAAAGGACCTTTTGAACGCGTTTTAGAACCACACCAGACTAGTCTCAGGGTTCTTAAAGATTTGCAGGAGATCGTAGAAAAGAACTTGTCTCGAGCTAAGGAGAAACAGAAGCGTTTTTATGATGCCGGTCGTAGGAATGTGACTTACTCCAGGAGAGATAGGGTTTGGATGAAAGCACATCCCCTTTCCAAGGCCTCCAAACAATTCGCAGCCAAGTTTGCAGCAAAATGGATTGGGCCTTACCGAATTGTAGAAAAATTAGGTCCAGTAAATTATCGGGTTGTGCGTGAGGACGATGGAGAGGACTTGCGTACAGTTCATGTGTGCAATTTGAAGCCTGCCTTTCCCGCTGCTGCAGAGTTTGATCTTAAGGAAAGGGAGGAAGTCTTGAAAGTTTTTATTGAGGAGTCAGATGATGAGGATTTTCTGGGGTTTTAATACTGATAAAATTATGTCCTGGATTAATTGGCACTCTGTATTGCAAGGCCAAATGATTTACAAATGACTGAAATCTAAATGTTGAAGGCAGGAACTAGTGCTTTATGCTGTTATTGCAGGGTTTCATGTATTGACATTACCCTGATGATGAGCATATATATATTTAGTGTTTCAGAATATTAGGGAATTTTTTTCCATGGGGGGAAGAATGTGACAGTCGTCAATGTGTTTTTCCTATTCCGTACTGGGGATGGCGCTGTTGAGCGTATATCCGGGGAACCAGGTGGGAAGTTACTTAAGGAAGTGTGATTGCGTTTCTCTCTCTCTCTCTCGCGCGCTCGCTAGCCTTTGTTGTCAGGCGCGGGTCATTTCAGTCATGGCCACACTAGCGGATGGCTTGTGAGTATTGTTGTTGTAGCCCGCGTGGCATCGATTGTGTTAATACTGCGGTCTTTTCCTGTCATTTGGAAGTTGTTTAGAGCGATTCGGTGTTTTGCGGGTAAATGGAGCGTTGGAGAGAGAGCTTGTTCCAATCCAGTATGTTGTGGGATAGACGCTAATTCAGTGCATTATAGGTAGTATGTTTTGAGTAGGGTTTTGGTGTAGGGAGGGTTTTCTTTTGGGGTTTATTTTGGTGCTCGAGTTGCCGAATTGTTTTTGTAAGAATTGTGTTTGATGTAATGAATTGCATTTCAGGCCCGGTAGTTTTATGAGTGACATGGTAAGCAAACGTTTTTTTCTTATGCCCGTTTTTCTTTTATGCGGCTGCTTGTGTTGTATTTGACTTTCATTTATTGTTCTGAGGTAATTAAAAGGTAAATGTGTTTTGCATTGCAGTTAATTACACAAATTATTTGATTGATTTGACATTTATTGTTGTGAGGTAATTAAAAGGTAAATGCTTCTTGCATTACAGTTAATTACATGGATTTATTTGATTTATCTGTCATTCATGTATTGTTGTGAGGTAATTAAAAGGTAAATGTTTCTGGGCCTGAAATTAATAGGTGTTTTGTTTAATTAGTTTTTTTTTTCTCCTTTGTTTTTTTTTATTATTGAACGTCTTGATGTACTTGAGTGGTACTATGACTGGAATGGAATTTGAATACAAAACTTCTTTTCCTTAATTTTCTTGTGGTTCCTTGGTCTGTTATTTCATAATTGATTGTCAACCCTTATGAGTAGTTAGATGAGTAGTAAATAATTGTGGTGGTTTTTACCCCTGGCGCCCGAACCCAAACCTGTAAGGCCAAATACCGTCACAAACTACTCTCCCCCAAACTCGGTTTTGCTGTTTGCGTTCGCACTGGCCAAGTGGCCATAGGAACTGGTAGGAGGGGTAAGGGAGTGACGCAAGCACGGCGACTTTTATTTTGACGGCGCGACGGACCTTTATTTTGGCGGCGCTGAGAACGCCAGAGCAAACAATGCTCACATTCATTCTCTGTTTATTAGTTAGCGATCTGTCTAACAGTACTGTTTAATATGCTATTAGATATAACTGTTATAGAAAGTAGACAGTATATGAAAAAAAGGTTATTAGCCTATGCCGTGTGGTTGATGTCCAGTGTTGCTGGACAGATAAACATAATCATGTTTGGCTTGGTCCCCTCAAAGTTGCGTTGGATTTTCTCTTCAGCATAAAGGTTTAGAGACCCATCTATCACTGTTTTCCATGTTTGTATAGTTAGTTTATGGAGTAAATATATAGGCTATAATCTGTGTGTTTACATTCTAAATGTTTTAAAAATGGCAGGTGCTGGTGTTCCGCGTGCGTTCGGTCAATCAGCGTACACTAACGTCACGGGTAGTTCCTATAGTGCTGGTTTAGACCCTACTCTGAAGTAGGACCTAAATTAGTTCCTCCAAATGGAGTTCCTAGAACTAAAATCGTTCCTAGTTCTTGCAGTGCGAACACGCCGACATCCGGGTACTTTAGCCAATAGTTCTAGGAACTGTGAAAAGGTTCCTCCGGTCGGAAAGCGGCTACTGTGACGAACCCAGACTGGTGAGCACAACACCTGAGCCGTGCCTGTGTTTCACAGTGATGAACTCTCTCTGTCATATCTCACTGTTACTAAACGTTACAGGCTTCGGGTTCTGTCGTCTGCAAGGACTCAGAGATTCTAACAAGTCTTGGCTTCGGTCCAGCTCGACTAGCCTCTGCAGACACAAGCAGTGAAGGAGTTTGATGCGGGTCTCACATTTATTCCTCTCAGAGCTGGACTGTTTCTCACAAGCACAGAGGGAAAGCTGATTGTATAGAGTCTATTGGTGGCAATGGATCTACGATCTACTTATGTTTACGATGCTTTTGGGAAACGCAGCCCTGGACTGTAAATCCACTAACCCTTGACGTGGAGCGTCTGACAGACAATAAAAATGAACCGGACCACATATGCAGTTGCACACGTAATCAATAAAATGAAAAGTGCTGATTTAAAGGACTTTCAATCACACCGAGCGCCTGCACTTGGACAGACCGCACACACATTCATCACAGGCGGGAAGATCACTGTCCCTTTGTCCCAGTAAAGCCTGATCATCAAGCACTGTTAACACTGTTAAGACACTGTAAAGCAGTGTGCACTGTTAACTTTATTCTAGAGCTGCTGTAAAGCCAAAACAATCTCTGTTACTGTAATTTCCTATTATCATTGAAAAAATTCATATTATTAAAAGCACTATAAAAATGAAGGTGACTTGACTTGACTTAACACAGGACAGGTGTTATGAAGGGAACATGAGGGGCATAAAGGGACTCACTGCACATAAATTAATTTGTTATAGAGGAGAAAAAATCTAAAGTTCATTTCGCACTTGTATTATTTACCATCAGTTTTGCTGAACAGACATGGACATTGTGTATTTCTGCCCAATTGTCTGTTTCTGTCTCATCTATTTTTTGCACGAGCGGCTCTTTAAAGGTAACATATTATGCCCCTTTTCACAAGATGTAATATAAATCTATGGTGTCCCCAGAATGTGTCTGTGAAATATCAGCTCAAATTCCCCCCAGATCATTTATTATATCTTGTCAAATTTGCCCCATTTTGGGTGTGAGCAAAAACTGTCTGTTTTTGTGTGTGTCCCTTTAAATGCAAATGAGCTGCTGCTCCGCCTCCGTTCAGAAGAGGGCGGAGCCTTTACACGAGCTTCAGATACTCCGGCAATAACAAAACAGGCCAATCTCACTCATCCAGAATCTAAAGGGCCGTTAATATTATAATTAGATCCACTTCAAACGTCAGAAGGGGAGCGAAATCTGATCGGCTTATTTTTTGACATGCTTGCAGAGAAAGGCTTACAAAACAAAGTTACTTGGGGTTTCACTTTTCACATTTTCTGGGTTGGTAGAAGCACCGGATTATAGCACTTACACACGGAGAAAGTCCGATTTTCATGAAATGTCCCCTTTAAAGTCCCCTAGTGTGAGCTTGTGTAGTGTGAGCTTGTGTAGTGTGAGCTTGTGTAGTGTGAGCTTGTGTAGTGTGCTTGTGTAGGGTGAGCTTGTGTAGTGTGAGCTTGTGTAGTGTGAGCTTGTGTAGTGTGCGCTTGTGTAGTGTGCGCTTGTGTAGTGTGAGCTTGTGTAGTGTGAGCTTGTGTAGTGTGAGCTTGTGTAGTGTGAGCTTGTGTAGTGTGAGCTTGTGTAGTGTGCTTGTGTAGGGTGAGCTTGTGTAGTGTGAGCTTGTGTAGTGTGCGCTTGTGTAGTGTGAGCTTGTGTAGTGTGCGCTTGTGTAGTGTGAGCTTGTGTAGTGTGAGCTTGTGTAGTGTGCGCTTGTGTAGTGTGCTTGTGTAGTGTGCGCTTGTGTAGTGTGAGCTTGTGTAGTGTGTGTGCTTGTGTAGTGTGAGCTTGTGTAGTGTGCTTGTGTAGTGTGTGCTTGAGTAGTGTGTGCTTCTGTAGTGTGAGCTTGTGTAGTGTGCTTGTGTAGTGTGTGCTTGTGTAGTGTGAGCTTGTGTAGTGTGTGCTTGTGTAGTGTGAGCTTGTGTAGTGTGAGCTTGTGTAGTGTGCGCGTGTAGTGTGAGCTTGTGTAGTGTGCGCTTATGTAGTGCGCTTGTGTAGTGTGCGCTTGTGTAGTGTGAGCTTGTGTAGTGTTAGCTTGTGTAGTGCGCTTGTGTAGTGTGAGCTTGTGTAGTGTGAGCTTGTGTAGTGTGAGCTTGTGTAGTGCGCTTGTGTAGTGTGAGCTTGTGTAGTGTGAGCTTGTGTAGTGTGCGCTTGTGTAGTGTGCTTGTGTAGTGTGTGCTTGTGTAGTGTGAGCTTGTGTAGTATGTGCTTGTGTAGTGTGAGCTTGTGTAGTGTGAGCTTGTGTAGTGCGCTTGTGTAGTGTGAGCTTGTGTAGTGTGAGCTTGTGTAGTGTGCGCTTGTGTAGTGTGCTTGTGTAGTGTGTGCTTGTGTAGTGTGAGCTTGTGTAGTATGTGCTTGTGTAGTGTGAGCTTGTGTAGTGTGAGCTTGTGTAGTGTGCGCTTGTGTAGTGTGCTTGTGTAGTGTGAGCTTGTGTAGTGTGTGCTTGTGTAGTGTGAGCTTGTGTAGTGTGCTTGTGTAGTGTGTGCTTGTGTAGTGTGAGCTTGTGTAGTGTGTGCTTGTGTAGTGTGAGCTTGTGTAGTGTGAGCTTGTGTAGTGTGCGCGTGTAGTGTGAGCTTGTGTAGTGTGCGCTTATGTAGTGCGCTTGTGTAGTGTGCGCTTGTGTAGTGTGAGCTTGTGTAGTGTTAGCTTGTGTAGTGCGCTTGTGTAGTGTGAGCTTGTGTAGTGTGAGCTTGTGTAGTGTGCGCTTGTGTAGTGTGCTTGTGTAGTGTGTGCTTGTGTAGTGTGAGCTTGTGTAGTATGTGCTTGTGTAGTGTGAGCTTGTGTAGTGTGAGCTTGTGTAGTGTGCGCTTGTGTTGTGTGCTTGTGTAGTGTGAGCTTGTGTAGTGTGAGCTTGTGTAGTGTGCGCTTATGTAGTGCGCTTGTGTAGTGTGCGCTTATGTAGTGCGCTTGTGTAGTGTGCGCTTATGTAGTGCGCTTGTGTAGTGTGCGCTTGTGTAGTGTGAGCTTGTGTAGTGTTAGCTTGTGTAGTGCGCTTGTGTAGTGTGCGCTTGTGTAGTGTGAGCTTGTGTAGTGTGAGCTTGTGTAGTGTGAGCTTGTGTAGTGTGCGCTTGTGTAGTGTGCTTGTGTAGTGTGAGCTTGTGTAGTGTGAGCTTGTGTAGTGTGCGCTTATGTAGTGCGCTTGTGTAGTGTGCGCTTATGTAGTGCGCTTGTGTAGTGTGCGCTTATGTAGTGCGCTTGTGTAGTGTGAGCTTGTGTAGTGTTAGCTTGTGTAGTGCGCTTGTGTAGTGTGCGCTTGTGTAGTGTGAGCTTGTGTAGTGTGAGCTTGTGTGGTGTGCGCTTGTGTAGTGTGCTTGTGTAGTGTGCGCTTGTGTAGTGTGAGCTTGTGTAGTGTGAGCTTGTGTAGTGTGCGCTTGTGTAGTGTGTGTGCTTGTGTAGTGTGAGCTTGTGTAGTGTGCTTGTGTAGTGTGTGCTTGTGTAGTGTGTGCTTGTGTAGTGTGAGCTTGTGTAGTATGTGCTTGTGTAGTGTGAGCTTGTGTAGTGTGAGCTTGTGTAGTGTGCGCTTGTGTAGTGTGCTTGTGTAGTGTGAGCTTGTGGAGTGTGAGCTTGTGTAGTGTTAGCTTGTGTAGTGCGCTTGTGTAGTGTGCACTTGTGTAGTGTGAGTTTGTGTAGTGTTAGCTTGTGTAGTACGCTTGTGTAGTGTGCGCTTGTGTAGTGTGTGCTTGTGTAGTGTGTGCTTGTGTAGTGTGAGCTTGTGTAGTATGTGCTTGTGTAGTGTGAGCTTGTGTAGTGTGAGCTTGTGTAGTGTGCGCTTGTGTAGTGTGCTTGTGTAGTGTGAGCTTGTGTAGTGTGAGCTTGTGTAGTGTGAGCTTGTGTAGTGCGCTTGTGTAGTGTGCGCTTGTGTAGTGTGAGTTTGTGTAGTGTTAGCTTGTGTAGTGCGCTTGTGTAGTGTGCGCTTGTGTAGTGTGAGCTTGTGTAGTGTGCGCTTGTGTAGTGTTAGCTTGTGTAGTGCGCTTGTGTAGTGTGCGCTTGTGTAGTGTTAGCTTGTGTAGTGTGCTTGTGTAGTGTGAGCTTGTGTAGTGTTAGCTTGTGTAGTGCGCTTGTGTAGTGTGAGCTTGTGTAGTGTGCGCTTGTGTAGTGTGCTTGTGTAGTGTGAGCTTGTGTAGTGTGAGCTTGTGTAGTGTTAGCTTGTGTAGTGCGCTTGTGTAGTGTGCGCTTGTGTAGTGTGCGCTTGTGTAGTGTTAGCTTGTGTAGTGAGCTTGTGTAGTGTGAGCTTGTGTAGTGTGTGCTTGTGTAGTGTGCGCTTGTGTAGTGTTAGCTTGTGTAGTGAGCTTGTGTAGTGTGAGCTTGTGTAGTGTGCGCTTGTGTAGTGCGCTTGTGTAGTGTTAGCTTGTGTAGTGCGCTTGTGTAGTGTTAGCTTGTGTAGTGAGCTTGTGTAGTGTGAGCTTGTGTAGTGTGAGCTTGTGTAGTGTGCTTGTGTAGTGCGCTTGTGTAGTGTTAGCTTGTGTAGTGCGCTTGTGTAGTGTTAGCTTGTGTAGTGAGCTTGTGTAGTGTGAGCTTGTGTAGTGTTAGCTTGTGTAGTGCGCTTGTGTAGTGTTAGCTTGTGTAGTGCGCTTGTGTAGTGTTAGCTTGTGTAGTGAGCTTGTGTAGTGTGAGCTTGTGTAGTGTGAGCTTGTGTAGTGTGCGCTTGTGTAGTGTGAGCTTGTGTAGTGTGAGCTTGTGTAGTGTGCGCTTGTGTAGTGTGAGCTTGTGTAGTGTGCGCTTGTGTAGTGTCCTTGTGTAGTGTGAGCTTGTGTAGTGTTAGCTTGTGTAGTGTGAGCTTGTGTAGTGTGCGCTTGTGTAGTGTGAGCTTGTGTAGTGTGAGCTTGTGTAGTGTGCGCTTGTGTAGTGTGAGCTTGTGTAGTGTGAGCTTGTGTAGTGTGCGCTTGTGTAGTGTGCGCTTGTGTAGTGTGCGCTTGTGTAGTGTGAGCTTGTGTAGTGTGAGCTTGTGTAGTGTGCGCTTGTGTAGTGTGCGCTTGTATAGTGTGAGCTTGTGTAGTGTGAGCTTGTGTAGTGTGCGCTTGTGTAGTGTGAGCTTGTGTAGTGTGAGCTTGTGTAGTGTGCGCTTGTGTAGTGTGCGCTTGTATAGTGTGAGCTTGTGTAGTGTGAGCTTGTGTAGTGTGCGCTTGTGTAGTGTGAGCTTGTGTAGTGTGCGCTTGTGTAGTGTCCTTGTGTAGTGTGAGCTTGTGTAGTGTGAGCTTGTGTAGTGTGCGCTTGTGTAGTGTGAGCTTGTGTAGTGTGAGCTTGTGTAGTGTGCGCTTTTGTAGTGTGAGCTTGTGTAGTGTGCGCTTGTGTAGTGTGCGCTTGTGTAGTGTTAGCTTGTGTAGTGTGCGCTTGTGTAGTGTCCTTGTGTAGTGTGCGCTTGTGTAGTGTGAGCTTGTGTAGTGTGAGCTTGTGTAGTGTGCGCTTGTGTAGTGTGAGCTTGTGTAGTGTGAGCTTGTGTAGTGTGAGCTTGTGTAGTGTGCGCTTGTGTAGTGTCCTTGTGTAGTGTGCGCTTGTATAGTGTGAGCTTGTGTAGTGTGCGCTTGTGTAGTGTGAGCTTGTGTAGTGTGCGCTTGTGTAGTGTCCTTGTGTAGTGTGAGCTTGTGTAGTGTGAGCTTGTGTAGTGTGCGCTTGTGTAGTGTGAGCTTGTGTAGTGTGCGCTTGTGTAGTGTGCGCTTGTGTAGTGTGCGCTTGTGTAGTGTGAGCTTGTGTAGTGTGCGCTTGTGTAGTGTGAGCTTGTGTAGTGTGCGCTTGTGTAGTGTGCGCTTGTGTAGTGTGCGCTTGTGTAGTGTGAGCTTGTGTAGTGTGCGCTTGTGTAGTGTGAGCTTGTGTAGTGTGCGCTTGTGTAGTGTGAGCTTGTGTAGTGTGCGCTTGTGTAGTGTGCGCTTGTGTAGTGTGCGCTTGTGTAGTGTGAGCTTGTGTAGTGTGCGCTTGTGTAGTGTGAGCTTGTGTAGTGTGCGCTTGTGTAGTGTGCGCTTGTGTAGTGTGCGCTTGTGTAGTGTGAGCTTGTGTAGTGTGCGCTTGTGTAGTGTGCGCTTGTGTAGTGTGAGCTTGTGTAGTGTGCGCTTGTGTAGTGTGAGCTTGTGTAGTGTGCGCTTGTGTAGTGTGCGCTTGTGTAGTGTGCGCTTGTGTAGTGTGAGCTTGTGTAGTGTGCGCTTGTGTAGTGTGCGCTTGTGTAGTGTGAGCTTGTGTAGTGTGCGCTTGTGTAGTGTGCGCTTGTGTAGTGTGCGCTTGTGTAGTGTTAGCTTGTGTAGTGAGCTTGTGTAGTGTGAGCTTGTGTAGTGTGTGCTTGTGTAGTGTGCGCTTGTGTAGTGTGAGCTTGTGTAGTGTGTGCTTGTGTAGTGTGCGCTTGTGTAGTGTGAGCTTGTGTAGTGCGCTTGTGTAGTGTGTGCTTGTGTAGTGTGCGCTTGTGTAGTGTGCGCTTGTGTAGTGTGAGCTTGTGTAGTGCGCTTGTGTAGTGTGCGCTTGTGTAGTGTGAGCTTGTGTAGTGAGCTTGTGTAGTGTGAGCTTGTGTAGTGTGTGCTTGTGTAGTGTGCGCTTGTGTAGTGTCCTTGTGTAGTGTGCGCTTGTGTAGTGTGCGCTTGTGTAGTGTGCGCTTGTGTAGTGTGAGCTTGTGTAGTGTGAGCTTGTGTAGTGTGCGCTTGTGTAGTGTGCGCTTGCCTCCTTCATAAACGTCCATCATCAGACTGAAGTAAAGCTCCACCTCTGAATCACACCGACGTCAGCGATCCTCTCTGTTCATCATCTGTCATTCAGAGACACTTTAATCACCCAATCACTCTAACTCTCTGTGATAAAGCATGTTCCCTTGTTGGATATTCTTCATCATCACATCACAGAAGTAAAATGACCAGCAGACACGCTTCATAAGTCTTCATAACTCCTCATAACTCCACCGCTTCATGGCTTCATTCACACACAGGAGCGGGACTGAATTATTGCACTGGTGCATTGTGGGGCTTTTGGAAGACTGGCCTTGAAGATTTGTTGCCATGGCAATTGAGGCTCGTAGCCTGGCAGGGGCCCGATGTGTGTCTGTGTGTGTGTGTGAGAAAGTGAGTGTGTGAGTGAGTGTGTGTGTGTGTGTGTGTGTGTGTGTGTGTGTGTGTGTGTGTGTGTGTGTGTGTGTGTGTGTGTGTGTGTGTGTGTGTGTGTGTGAGAGAGTGTGTGTGTGTGTGTGTGTGTGTGTGTGTGTGTGTGTGTGTGTGTTTTCCAAAGTTTTTCTTTTTAAAAAATGTATTTCTGCATGTTGGGTTCGGGTTAGAAGTGATCCGGGTCGATTCGGATCAGGTACAGATCTTTGGACCCGATGTTTTGCATATCTGATTGAAATCTGATCAGATTTAGCAAGAAATAAGACAACATCTGTATTCCAAACCCCTCCATGTTCCGGTTGTTGCTGTTTTCGGCGTATTCCCACCAATCCCAATGTCACTGAAACCAATGCAGATATTGCAGGAAACGAAAGAGCTCTTCGGGACACACAACCGCATGCGTACTGTTGCGATACACAGTGTGAACAGCCAATAATTCAGATCAGATTCCAATCAGATACACACATGTGGACTGACAGTGTGAACGTAGGGTTAGTCTAGGGTTCTTAACTGTATTTTCACGAACCCTTTATGCCAAAAATGTTCTAAATAAGGAGAAATATTATGATGAATATGATGTGAATATGTTAAATTATATGATGAAATACTTTCATGTTTAATGGGTTATTTCAGTTTTTTCTAGTGATAAACTGTTTACGAGCTACAAAACCAGATTCTTTCATTAAAAATAAATTATCCCATGATGGGAACCCCTAAAAGGTTCTGGTTCTATACATAAAGCACCTGACAGAACCATTTAAGGTTCTCTATAGAAACTTTTCTTCTAAGAGTGTAAAAACACAAACTTCCCAGATCCAGTATGGAAGTCTCTGTGTCACACTCACTCCTGCCGATCCCGGTGACAGTTCGCTCTCCTCCACTCGACTAGCCAACGCTTCACTGACCAACTCACTCACACACACACTCGCTGATGACGATCCCTTCTCATCTCCACACACACACACTCGCTGATGATGATCCCTTCTCATCTCCACACACACACACTCGCTGATGACGATCCCTTCTCATCTCCACACACACACACTCGCTGATGATGATCCCTTCTCATCTCCACACACACACTCGCTGATGACGATCCCTTCTCATCTCCACACACACACACTCGCTGATGATGATCCCTTCTCATCTCCACACACACACTCGCTGATGACGATCCCTTCTCATCTCCACACACACACACTCGCTGATGACGATCCCTTCTCATCTCCACACACACACACTCGCTGATGATGATCCCTTCTCATCTCCACACACACACACTCGCTGATGACGATCCCTTCTTATCTCCACACACACACACACTCGCTGATGACGATCCCTTCTCATCTCCACACACACACACTCGCTGATGATGATCCCTTCTCATCTCCACACACACACTCGCTGATGACGATCCCTTCTCATCTCCACACACACACACTCGCTGATGATGATCCCTTCTCATCTCCACACACACACTCGCTGATGACGATCCCTTCTCATCTCCACACACACACACTCGCTGATGACGATCCCTTCTTATCTCCACACACACACACACTCGCTGATGACGATCCCTTCTCATCTCCACACACACACACTCGCTGATGATGATCCCTTCTCATCTCCACACACACACACTCGCTGATGACGATCCCTTCTCATCTCCACACACACACACTCGCTGATGACGATCCCTTCTCATCTCCACACACACACACTCGCTGATGATGATCCCTTCTCATCTCCACACACACACTCGCTGATGATGATCCCTTCTCATCTCCACACACACACACTCGCTGATGACGATCCCTTCTCATCTCCACACACACACACTCGCTGATGATGATCCCTTCTCATCTCCACTCACACACACTCGCTGATGACGATCCCTTCTCATCTCCACACACACACACTCGCTGATGACGATCCCTTCTCATCTCCACACACACACACTCGCTGATGATGATCCCTTCTCATCTCCACACACACACTCGCTGATGACGATCCCTTCTCATCTCCACACACACACACTCGCTGATGATGATCCCTTCTCATCTCCACACACACACTCGCTGATGATGATCCCTTCTCATCTCCACACACACACACTCGCTGATGACGATCCCTTCTCATCTCCACACACACACACTCGCTGATGATGATCCCTTCTCATCTCCACTCACACACACTCGCTGATGACGATCCCTTCTCATCTCCACACACACACACTCGCTGATGATGATCCCTTCTCATCTCCACACACACACACTCGCTGATGACGATCCCTTCTCATCTCCACACACACACACTCGCTGATGATGATCCCTTCTCATCTCCACACACACACACTCGCTGATGACGATCCCTTCTCATCTCCACACACACACACTCGCTGATGATGATCCCTTCTCATCTCCACTCACACACACTCGCTGATGACGATCCCTTCTCATCTCCACACACACACACTCGCTGATGACGATCCCTTCTCATCTCCACACACACACTCGCTGATGACGATCCCTTCTCATCTCCACTCACACACACTCGCTGATGATGATCCCTTCTCATCTCCACACACACACTCGCTGATGATGATCCCTTCTCATCTCCACACACACACACTCGCTGATGATGATCCCTTCTCATCTCCACACACACACTCGCTGATGACGATCCCTTCTCATCTCCACACACACACACTCGCTGATGATGATCCCTTCTCATCTCCACACACACACTCGCTGATGACGATCCCTTCTCATCTCCACACACACACACTCGCTGATGATGATCCCTTCTCATCTCCACACACACACACTCGCTGATGACGATCCCTTCTTATCACCACACACACACACACTCGCTGATGACGATCCCTTCTCATCTCCACACACACACTCGCTGATGACGATCCCTTCTCATCTCCACACACACACTCGCTGATGACGATCCCTTCTCATCTCCACACACACACTCGCTGATGACGATCCCTTCTCATCTCCACACACACACACTCGCTGATGATGATCCCTTCTCATCTCCACACACACACACTCGCTGATGACGATCCCTTCTCATCTCCACACACACACACTCGCTGATGATGATCCCTTCTCATCTCCACACACACACACTCGCTGATGATGATCCCTTCTCATCTCCACACACACACACTCGCTGATGATGATCCCTTCTCATCTCCACACACACACACTCGCTGATGATGATCCCTTCTCATCTCCACACACACACACTCGCTGATGATGATCCCTTCTCATCTCCACTCACACACACTCGCTGATGATGATCCCTTCTCATCTCCACACACACACACTCGCTGATGATGATCCCTTCTCATCTCCACACACACACACTCGCTGATGATGATCCCTTCTCATCTCCACACACACACTCGCTGATGACGATCCCTTCTCATCTCCACACACACACACTCGCTGATGACGATCCCTTCTCATCTCCACACACACACACTCGCTGATGATGATCCCTTCTCATCTCCACACACACACACTCGCTGATGATGATCCCTTCTCATCTCCACACACACACACTCGCTGATGATGATCCCTTCTCATCTCCACACACACACTCGCTGATGACGATCCCTTCTCATCTCCACACACACACACTCGCTGATGACGATCCCTTCTCATCTCCACACACACACACTCGCTGATGATGATCCCTTCTCATCTCCACACACACACACTCGCTGATGACGATCCCTTCTCATCTCCACACACACACACTCGCTGATGACGATCCCTTCTCATCTCCACACACACACACTTGCTGATGATGATCCCTTCTCATCTCCACACACACACTCGCTGATGATGATCCCTTCTCATCTCCACACACACACTCGCTGATGACGATCCCTTCTCATCTCCACACACACACACTCGCTGATGACGATCCCTTCTCATCTCCACACACACACACTCGCTGATGACGATCCCTTCTCATCTCCACACACACACACTCGCTGATGACGATCCCTTCTCATCTCCACACACACACACTCGCTGATGACGATCCCTTCTCATCTCCACACACACACTCGCTGATGACGATCCCTTCTCATCTCCACACACACACACTCGCTGATGACGATCCCTTCTCATCTCCACCCACACACACTCGCTGATGACGATCCCTTCTCATCTCCACACACACACACTCGCTGATGACGATCCCTTCTCATCTCCACACACACACACTCGCTGATGACGATCCCTTCTCATCTCCACACACACACACTCGCTGATGATGATCCCTTCTCATCTCCACACACACACACTCGCTGATGACGATCCCTTCTCATCTCCACACACACACACTCGCTGATGATGATCCCTTCTCATCTCCACACACACACACTCGCTGATGACGATCCCTTCTCATCTCCACACACACACACTCGCTGATGACGATCCCTTCTCATCTCCACACACACACACTCGCTGATGACGATCCCTTCTCATCTCCACACACACACACACTCGCTGATGACGATCCCTTCTCATCTCCACACACACACACTCGCTGATGACGATCCCTTCTCATCTCCACACACACACACTCGCTGATGACGATCCCTTCTCATCTCCACACACACACACTCGCTGATGACGATCCCTTCTCATCTCCACACACACACACTCGCTGATGACGATCCCTTCTCATCTCCACACACACACACTCGCTGATGATGATCCCTTCTCATCTCCACACACACACACTCGCTGATGACGATCCCTTCTCATCTCCACACACACACACTCGCTGATGATGATCCCTTCTCATCTCCACACACACACACTCGCTGATGACGATCCCTTCTCATCTCCACACACACACACTCGCTGATGACGATCCCTTCTCATCTCCACACACACACACTCGCTGATGACGATCCCTTCTCATCTCCACACACACACACTCGCTGATGATGATCCCTTCTCATCTCCACACACACACACTCGCTGATGACGATCCCTTCTCATCTCCACACACACACACTCGCTGATGATGATCCCTTCTCATCTCCACACACACACACTCGCTGATGACGATCCCTTCTCATCTCCACACACACACACTCGCTGATGACGATCCCTTCTCATCTCCACACACACACACTCGCTGATGACGATCCCTTCTCATCTCCACACACACACACTCGCTGATGACGATCCCTTCTTATCACCACACACACACACACTCGCTGATGACGATCCCTTCTCATCTCCACACACACACACTCGCTGATGATGATCCCTTCTCATCTCCACTCACACACACTCGCTGATGATGATCCCTTCTCATCTCCACACACACACTCGCTGATGACGATCCCTTCTCATCTCCACACACACACACTCGCTGATGACGATCCCTTCTCATCTCCACACACACACACTCGCTGATGACGATCCCTTCTCATCTCCACACACACACACTCGCTGATGACGATCCCTTCTTATCACCACACACACACACACTCGCTGATGACGATCCCTTCTCATCTCCACACACACACACTCGCTGATGACGATCCCTTCTCATCTCCACACACACACACTCGCTGATGATGATCCCTTCTCATCTCCACACACACACTCGCTGATGACGATCCCTTCTCATCTCCACTCACACACACTCGCTGATGATGATCCCTTCTCATCTCCACACACACACTCGCTGATGACGATCCCTTCTCATCTCCACTCACACACACTCGCTGATGATGATCCCTTCTCATCTCCACACACACACACTCGCTGATGATGATCCCTTCTCATCTCCACACACACACACTCGCTGATGACGATCCCTTCTCATCTCCACACACACACTCGCTGATGACGATCCCTTCTCATCTCCACACACACACTCGCTGATGACGATCCCTTCTCATCTCCACACACACACACTCGCTGATGATGATCCCTTCTCATCTCCACACACACACACTCGCTGATGACGATCCCTTCTCATCTCCACACACACACTCGCTGATGACGATCCCTTCTCATCTCCACACACACACACTCGCTGATGACGATCCCTTCTCATCTCCACACACACACACTCGCTGATGATGATCCCTTCTCATCTCCACACACACACTCGCTGATGATGATCCCTTCTCATCTCCACACACACACACTCGCTGATGACGATCCCTTCTCATCTCCACACACACACACTCGCTGATGACGATCCCTTCTCATCTCCACACACACACTCGCTGATGACGATCCCTTCTCATCTCCACTCACACACACTCGCTGATGATGATCCCTTCTCATCTCCACACACACACACTCGCTGATGATGATCCCTTCTCATCTCCACACACACACACTCGCTGATGACGATCCCTTCTCATCTCCACACACACACTCGCTGATGACGATCCCTTCTCATCTCCACACACACTCGCTGATGACGATCCCTTCTCATCTCCACACACACACACTCGCTGATGACGATCCCTTCTCATCTCCACACACACACACTCGCTGATGATGATCCCTTCTCATCTCCATACACACACTCGCTGATGACGATCCCACTTCACTTCTCTTATCCACTTTTAGTTTGATTAGTTCAGGTAACTTATTGTCGGTCTGAAACTCCTTCACTGATTGGCCTTCGCAGGAAAATGTGGTCTTCTCATTGCAATAAAAATATGGTTGACGGTTTACTGCACTGATCTTACAGACTGGCAGAACACTATTAATATATAATTATAGGTTTCTGAAGAAGGTATGTGAGTTAGTCGTCATGTAAAGGTGTCAGTGACAGCAGAGAGATGCGGGTCGACTGTTGGTCTCCACAAGAATGCGAGATGTGTTGCAGAATCTACAGTTATGAATGATTCTGGACTGAAGTTTATACACACTTATCATCATCAGCGAACTAACACAGGAACCAGACTCGGAAACACACATGGACATTTATCAACACAGCGCTCCATTCCGGCAGCATAAATCACATTTACTGTTCGAGATAAAGAGACAGAAGGGTTAGTTATCAGAGTAAATATATACTTTGTTTCTAGCTTTCTGTCGTTTCCAGAACAATATTTGTGTTCAGTTCCTATCGCAGGTGAAACTTAACATGAACAGTTTGATGTTCTGGCGAGGTTTACTAAGCAGTTTTTGAGTTCAGATGTTTCTGTAAAATTTCCCTCAGCAGATAATGATGCTAATGATGCTAAGATGCTAATGATACTAATGAAGCTAATGATGTTAAGATGCTAATGATACTAATGATGCTAATGATGCTAAGATGCTAATGATACTAATGATGCTAATGATGTTAAGATGCTAATGATGCTAATGATGCAAATGATGCTAATGATACTAATGATGCTAATGATGCTAATGATGCTATTGATGTTAAGATGCTAATGATACTAATGATGCTAATGATGCTAAGATGCTAATGATAGTAATGATGCTAATGATACTAATGATGCTAATGATACTAATGATACTAATGATGCTAATGATGCTAATGATGCTAAGATGCTAATGATGCTAATGATGCTAATGATGCTGCTGTGCTGATTGAATCTCAACACACTGCTTTCAAACAGTCTATTGTATAAAGAGCTTTATAAATAAAGGTGACTTGACATGGACACGGACAATATGTCTAGACACAAGCTCTCAAGAGACCTAATACTAAGACAACAGCCATGAATAAAGTCACAAATTTAATTATTTTTCACATCTTCTTCATAACTTCACATCTCCAAATCTATCTTTTCAAAATGTTAAGTGCCCTAAGATAATGGCATGACGCTGTGGGAGGAATCATTGAGATTCTCATGACACGAGCTGTAATAATGAGCGACACTTAAACAGCTGAAAGTGTTCAGAAGAAGATTTCCCTCTGAGAGACGCTGTCTGGAATAACAACACAACAGTGTAGTGCCAAACACACAGTACACACACTGACATCAGTGCCTTGTGTGTTATAGTGTGTGTTTGAATGTAAAGTGTGTGTGTGTGTGTGTGTGTGTGTGTGTGTGTGTGTGTGTGTGTGTGTGTGTGTGTGTGTGTGTGTCAACAAAGTAGGACATTTTTCATGTGCATTAAAGTTGCGTAAGACCAGAAAGCAACAGTCTCAATGCATTTGTGCAGCTTCATCGGACACCAACAAACCAGGCTCTGTTCCTCTGCTGCCTTTTCAGAGAAAACAACAACCTGCCAAAGACAGACACAGAATCACTGCTAGCAACCCGGAGGAAACTCTTGCCGGATGTGAAGATGAAGAACTCGATGTTGGTTTGGTGCCCAGGCAATGCTCTGTTGTGCTTTGTGTTAGAAAGAGACCCAGAAGGAAAGAGGCTCTGGGAAAAGCTGGAAATCTGCAGTAAAACTGTCCAACGAAGAGGCCTTCAGAGTCACAGCAGTGGATACAGATTAGCATGGTAGCTATGGTTGCATTAGCATGACATTACTGCACTATTACATCATGCAGTCGCAATATTTACTGCCTTTTGAGGAACAGACAAGTGTCAACAAAAGGTCTGTATTGAGAAGTTACACAAAACAGATGCTATCTTAAATTTACATGTACATTGATTTATTCAAGCAATATCACACAAAATAACCTCAGTGGAAACACAAACCCTTGTCATTTAGCAGAGGAATTTCTTTCATATAATGGTCATTAAGCAACCTGACAGATCCAGGCACAAATGGGCTTTCAAACCACTTAATTTGCATGTTCAAAATGTTGATGGGTTACTGTCCTATTATTTGAAATTGTCATATTTGTTCTTATTTTTAAAAAATGAAATAAAATAAAGTGCCAACTTTGGCTTAAATGGGTCTGTCAATCTTTTTTATTTTATCTTTTGTCACATTTTAATGCTAAATTTTAAAATATGGAAATTATTTTTGCTTAGTTTGTCTTAAAAACCGACATGAAAAAGAATTGTGAAAAGATTGTGGATTTTTTTGTTGTTGCCATATGGCACAGTTGTAGTCTTCTCCCGATGCTTCAGTAAACTCATTAAACATTTCTGTTCCTGGGCATTTCTATAACAATCTCTGTCTCTAGTCCCATCCTCATCCTCACACTTCATAAACACAAGTCCATTCCTGTGCAAATGCAAACATTCAAGTTTCTGCACTTTCAAAATAGTTTGTAGAAGTTCCGCCTGCTTTAGAACAAACGTGATACGTGCGTAGACGACATCTGCGTGTTCACACTCTACGCTTTATAGCTGGGGTAGAAATGCAAACATGTTGAGTGTATCGATCACAGAGCCACAGTTAATGCGGCCAGGCATACATCACAGTCCCAAAGGGAGAGAACTTCACTCAGCTGTGCGGATTCAGCTCAACTGAGACTATTACTGGTGAAACTACATTAAATCCATACACTTTAGAGGACATTAGCCATCATGACCAGTGAAAATGCTCTTTGGTTTGTTTTATTGCAAGGACATTGAGCTTGTTACCTCTCGTCATCAACATCTAAGATCTTTGAATGAAATAACCATCACTGCTCATAACAAGCAGTGAAAGCCCAGAGAAACAGCAGCCCACCTGTCGAGAGACAAGCGGAAGACCAGGTGTGGCCGTCGCAATCACCCAGACTTCCTCCGTCTACGGTTTCGCCATCAGGGGCGAGTGTAATCTGAACAGGGCTTTAGGGAATCCAGCGAACAAACCCGAACAAGGTCCTACTGTATACGGAGGAATGTGGGCAGATAAAGGGTTTAGACTGTGAGAACCCAGATAACAGAGAGCTGGACTCTGAGCTTCTGTCTGAAACAGATTAAGTGCAATTAAACTGATTGACTGCCTGAGAGAATGAGGTGTTCGCATCAGTTCTGGGATTCGTTCATGCATTTATGAAACCCTGCTTTCAGTTTCTCTCCATGACAGCTTCACAGAGATCTGCTACGAGGCAATCTTTCTGTATCAATGAATAAAATATTATATTGTAAATTAGTCCATTTTTGTTCCATGGGCTTCATTCTTGACAATGTGAAGCTTGTGTTGAATACCTCACTAAATCAGCGGTGAAGACATTGTGCGATCGAGAGCTTAGAGCAGCTTTATCAAGAAAAGAAACGTCTCATGTTGGAAAATAACATAAAATGATCGAAACAAGGCATAAAACACCATGGCCTCAGCGTACTTATCACAGTACAATAGATGTTGGTTTTTATTTAAATCATTTCAATTGCTCTAGCGGTTATAGCTTGTTTTATAATCTAACTTTCTAATAAACCTGGTACTGAACACTATCAAAATGTTGATTTCTGCATTAACCCTTTCTTAATTTACATGTATTCATTTTGCAGATGATTTTAATATCAAAGACACTTGCAAATGAGAAACATCACAACCCATTTATCACAAAGCCACAATATTTGAGGGTTATAATGCAGAGTTAAATGAATAAAAGTACCTGTAGATAGTTATGACAATCATGCATTTATTTGCTGATGTTTGATGAAAAGGCCATGAAGTTTTCAAAAGACCAAAGACAAAACATGTCTCTCTCAGGTCACTGCAAAACACGAACAGAAGTCGATGGCCTTTTGATAGTTACCATTCCATGCCCATTTCCACACAAGTTAAAGTGCACATGCTAAAGTTAAGCAACCGCAGCATGGGCATGTTACAGTGATTTCACTACACAGAGGGACACGGGTCCCCTGTTAGATGGTAAAGTGCGACACCTGTTTGGTTGCCTTTAAATTGAGCAATATTTCATATTCTGCCTATCTCTGAATGTAATAGCATTGTTCATAGTAACACTGAAACACCAGTTCTTGCAATTAAAAAAATTGTGATGGCAAGAAATGGCAAAGCACCCAAACATGAGTCGGTAAAGTACCATCTATCAGGGGTGGATGTATCTATCTCTACATTATTCACTATGCCCATTTCTACACTAGTTAAACTGTGAATGCAAATGAGCAGTTTCAGCAGACACAAAAATTCAAAAATAATGTTTTTTTTACTCAAAAAATGAGATGCCTACTCTCAAATAAATTAGGCCTACAATTAATCAGATGCAAATAGAAATATAAAACCAGTCCTAATTGGAAGAGAACAAGTGGACAAAAAGATTGAATCCAATATTGGGTGATAATATTGCATAACGAGTGATTTATAAGCTATTTTTTGTAGTCCGGTCATTTTTGACCGGGAACACCACAGGAGTAATTGGGTTGTGAACACCACACAAGGGTTAAAAAATTATCTTATTGACCTAATAGTTTTTAAAAAAAAGGTCCTTAACTAAGCAGCCTTTTTAACATCAGCTCTACAGTCTCAGAGCCTCTCTAGGACAGCAAGCCATTCAAACAATAGAGGAGTGTGAACGACGTGTGTTAATGGGCCATTGCAGTTCCTGCTCCAGCCTACAGGAGCGCTGCTGAGTATGGACTTAAACACACACACACACACGTAGGTCCCCACTTGGTCAAAAATGTACAAAATTCACCAGTGTCTTTTACTTGATTTTAACAAGTACTTTTTAACGGTCCTCTGTGGGTGAGTGTGTAAATCAATCAATCAATCAATCTTTATTTATACAGCCCTTTACAACACTCTAAGTGAACCAAAGTGCTTTCCAGAAAAAATAAAATAAAAATAAAACAAAGTATGTAATGACAACAATATAATGCAAAATATAATAATATATATACATATATATACACACATATATATATATATATATATATATATATATATATATATATATATATATATATATATATATATATATATATATATATATATATATATATACACATACACACACATACATATACATACATATATACATATATATATATATACATACATATACATATATACACACACATACACATACACATACATATACATACATACATATACATATATATACATACAAAACATATAATGCCACAAAACAAAGTATAAAAACAAAATGTATGCCACATAGAAAACACAAAATGCCACAACAACTGCTACAAATTAAAAGCCAGTCTAAATAAATAAGTCTTAAGCTTAGCCTTAAAGAGGCCCAAGTCAGTGATTGTACGTATATCAGCAGGTAGCTTGTTCCAGAGGCTTGGCCCAGCTACAGAGAAAGCCCGGTCACCCCAGAGTCTGTACCTTGTCCTTGGGGCTTCCAGCAAAAGTTGATTTGTTGATCTAAGAGCCCTGTTTGATTGACGCAAAGTTAACATCTCAGTTATATACGGTGGTGCGAGGCCGTTGAGAGCTTTAAAAACAAACAATAAAATCTTAAAATCCACTCTAAAAGAAACTGGAAGCCAGTGGAGCGAAAAAAGAATTGGAGTAATATGCTCACGTTTACGTGTGTTAGTTAGAAGACGGGCTGCTGCGTTCTGCACCAACTGAAGGCGCCTGAGTGATGACTGTGAGACTCCAACATACAGTGCATTACAATAATCTAGTCTAGAACTAATAAAAGCATGGATAGCTGTCTCCAGGTCCGAACGATTTAAAAATGGTTTAACCTTGGCCAATAGACGTAGCTGAAAAAAGCTAGCTTTAACTACACTGTCAATTTGCTTATCAAATTTCAGGCAACTATCAAAAGTCACACCGAGATTTCTGATAGTCGGTTTAAGCTTCGAAATGTGCATATTAGGGTCAGAGGTTGCAGACTCACCAAATAAAATGTATTCAGTCTTATCTTCATTTAAATTAAGGAAATTTTGCTCTAACCATAATTTAATGTCATCAATGCAATCAATTAGCGACCCGAATGCATCAGTGTTTGTTGGACTCATAGGCAAATAAATTTGCAAATCATCAGCATAGCAGTGATAAGCTATGTTATGCCTAGCTATGATGGACCCAAGAGGCAGCATGTAGAGCGAAAATAAAACCGGTCCAAGAATAGAGCCTTGTGGCACCCCACAGGAGAGAGAAGCAGTATAGGAGGACGAGTTTTCAATCACTACAGAAAAGGTTCTGTCAGTCAAATATGATGAGAACCACTGAAACGCAGTACCCTTAATGCCAACATAGTGATTAAGGCGAGACAGAAGGATTGCATGGTCCACTGTGTCAAAGGCAGCCGTGAGATCGAGGAGCACTAAAATAACAGGGCTCTTGGCATCAACAAACCGGGCAATATCATTGTGCACCTTTAACAGTGCAGACTCAGTACTATGTCGCGATCTAAAACCTGATTGAAATTTCTCAAACAAAGAGTTATTTTCTAAAAAAGATTGTAATTGTATAAAAACAACTTTTTCTAACACTTTTGAGAGAAAAGGCAGGTGAGACACTGGTCTGAAATTAGACAGAACTGAGGGATTCAGGTTTGGTTTTTTAAGAAAAGGCCTAACCACAGCATGTTTGAACACAGCAGGGACAGATCCTGAGCTAAGACATTTATTAATAAAAACCAACAGGAAAGGCCCAACTGTTGTAAAAACCTCTTTTAACAATTTTGTTGGAACAAAGTCATGGGGGCAATTTGTCATTTTCATTTTTTGCAGTACTTCATTAAAAAGTGATAGTGAGACTGGTTCAAACTGTTCAAACACAGCAGAATGTGCTGCAGCGACAACCGAATCAGTTACAGAACTATTAGTCGTGAGTTGTCTGACAGACTCCACTTTATTAATAAAAAAGTGAAGAAAATGCTCACAAGTGGAGACTGAGACATCTGTCAGAGAACAAGTATGTGGGTTTATGACAGAATTAATTGTATTAAACATCACCCTTGGACAATGCCCACTATTAGTGATAATATTTGACAAATATTTAGATTTTGCCTCCTTTACAGCCCTTTGATAATCAAAAAGACAGCCCCTTAATATTTCCAAAGACACATGTAATTTGTCCTTCTTCCATCTCCGCTCTGCCTGTCTGCAGCGCTGCCTAAGGATGCGGGTGGCATCATTTATCCAGGGATCTGCTCTTAACTTAGGAGATCTGTGTTTGTAAGGAGCAATAACGTCTAGAATTTCAGAACAGGTGGAATTAAAAGATGAAAGCAGGTCATCAGGGCATATAGAAGAGACAGATTCACTAAGGGCATAAAGTTCAGAGTCCATAAAAGCAGCAGAAAATTCTTCAGCTGTTGAGGAAGTGAGAATACGACGATGACATGGCAAAGCAATAGACCTGCTGGCTACTGAAGACGGGACTGGAAATTCAACAATGATGGGGAAATGATCTGAGATAGCAGTCTCAGATATTTCAGCAAGGGAGATGGAGAGCCCATGAGAAATAATAAGGTCCAAAGTGTGTCCAATAAGATGTGTGGGTCGGTCAACCAATTGATGTAAATGGAAAGATGACAGAAGTCGTTTAAAATCATTGGCCAACTGATCAGACGGACAACAAACGTGGATATTAAAATCACCACAAATAAAAAGTTGGTCATACTTTGGGACAACATCAGCTAAAAATTCAGAAAACTCTTGAATAAAATTCTTATTGTATTTAGGTGGACGATAAACAACAGCACACAACACAGGACGTGTAAATTCAATTAAAAATAGCTGTAGCTCAAAACAAGAATAATCATTTATAGATAAGAGTCGACATTTAAAATTGTCTTTAAAAACAGTAGCCACGCCTCCTCCGCGCCCCGACACTCGCGGGGAGCTGAAAAAACAGCACCGAGGTGGGAGGAGCTCTGTAAAGGCACTGTTGTCACCTGGTTTGACCCAGGTTTCCGTCAACAAAAGAAAATCCAGAGAGTGAGAAATAAAAAAATCTTTCAAAATGAAAGTTTTGTTAATTATCGATCTAGTGTTGATCAAAGCAACACGTAATGTGTTGAGGCCAGACTGCTGGGAGGTAACGTTACGTGCAAGCGGGCGAAGATTCTCCTTTATGGAATGCCGTTTGCAGATCCTTACGGGCCGTCGGCAAGCAGGTGTATACTCAGCATCAGGAACAATGGGTTGAAGCCACCGGTAGCAGTATTCTGAGGAACACTTCACAGCGTAACCGTCGTACTCTCGAGAGAGAGCTCCGTAAGACTGCGAGGATCAGATGCCGAAGTCAGAGTCAGGTAGGCTCTTCTTAATCTGACAAGTCTACCGCCTCTCCGCCCACGCCGTCTGCTGCGCTTTCTGTAACGGTTGATGGCAGGTAACAAGCGGGGCACATGCCACAGGTGCGAAGGTACGGATGACAGTAATGGTGGCGGCATCTTAGACTGTCCACTGGAGCCACGAGTTGTAGGTTTAACCACATAATTCCTTATATTCAGAAGAGTCTGGCGATCATATATTAACAGTGGTGACACATTCTGTGCAAAATGTGACAAAATTACCAAACACAATAACACACAGAGCAAAGGATGACGGCCAGCCAAACACAGCGGCGCCATCTTGAAAAATATATGTAAAGACACCATGGTCCCGTTAGATAGGTAGACAAGCGCACACACACACACAGACACAGACACAGACACAGACACAGACACACACACTCACAGGACGTCTGGTTTCCCCTGACAACCTAAAAGTACTACGGTATTACCATGTTTTTTCAGGAGACGCCGTAGCGTGACACAGCCAGAGGGAACATCCATCACCTGTGGTCTAGTCCAGTTAATGCTCATCTAGTGCTGGGCGGTGTACCGGTTCATACCGAATACCGGTGTTTGTTTTTGCTATGATATAAATTTTTTAAATACTGCAGTACCGGTGTATGTCGCTTTTATAATGATCGGAACGCGGCGCGGCACGACACTGTTTGAGAGGGTCCTTTTTCACTGTTGCACTGTGGTGATGCACGTGTTACTAAGCGTGACTTTGAAGATGGATAGGTTAAACTATAATTGATAGCTGTCAAATTATATTATAGTGTTTCCTATATATTGGTTCACAATATCAACACAGCCTTTTGGAAAATCTATTTGTGGTTGGCATTGACATCGTTGAATAAACATTAGCACTGCACGTTTCAAAATCAAAACGCGGCGCGGGTGTTTTTATATGAATGTATCTGAAGGGAACTGACGGTCTTTAGAAAAGTTTCTTTGTTATTACGATTGAATCTTTCTTTATCTTTCCTGATAAAGCAGCGTTTATGAGCGTTGCTGCTTTGTGTACAGCCGTTACCGGGGAAACCGCTATTTCTGCCACTCCTACAGCGCCTCCTGCTGGCACCTCTTTGTAAACAGCCTTGCAAACCTGTATTAATAATGTGGATTTTTTTCTACAATATTCACTCATGACAGTAAAATAGGGCATTCTAAGTCAATCGACTGCAGTATTTCCTCTCTCACTCAGTGAAAAATGTATTTTACACCCAGTCATGCTTGGAAAAAAAAAATACTGTCATATACCGTAAAACCGGTGTAATTTAGAAAAATACCGTGATGTGGATTTTTGGTCATACCGCCCAGCACTATGCTCATCAGTGTTTTCATGCTGTCGTCACACTTCTGCTCTGAGTTAGGGTTAGGGTAAGGGTTGGGGTAACCCTAACCCAGAGGGACCATCCATCACCTGTGGTCTAGTCCAGTTGACACTCATCAGCATTTTCATGCTGTCGTCACACTTCTGCTCTGAGTTAGGGTTAGGGTAAGGGTTTGGGTAACCCTAACCCAGAGGGAACATCCATCACCTGTGGTCTAGTCCAGTTAACGCTCATCAGCGTTTTCATGCTGTCGTCACACTTCTGCTCTGAGTTCTGCTCTGACGGCTGTTGTACGTTCAGCTCAGGAGACTTTCTCAGGAGTACTGTTCTCTGAGCCGAAGGGTTTTATGGGACAGTAGGCATTCGGAAGAGACCATCAGCACTTGAACTTTGTGCATTGATCTATAAATTAGTAATTTGGAGCCGAATCCCCCGTGTGTTTTACAAATTAAAGCATCTAAAGCTCATTGATCTTTATAAATGTGGTCATAGATACGGTACGTGTCTGCAACTAAATGCTTTCACTCAGACAATGTGAAATACACATATCTCTCTCTCTCTCTCTCTCTCTCTCTCTCTCTCTCTCTCCCTTCCGGTGCACGCTGGGAGCGTTTGGGGTGTGCGTGAGGGTTTCACGGGGAGTACGGGAGTTTTTTTCGTATTTCTATTTTCTAATGCACATTAATTTAAATTAAAATGTATTAGAAGAAGGAATACTTTTTTGACCAAGGAAGCAAAGACTTTGTTTATTTGGAACTTTTTGCGGCACCGAGATGGCGTCTCACCCCGCGGCCGCGGAGGTGGTGGGGTCACCTGTGTCGCTCCGTCACGGCGTCAGTTGTGTGCCTGCACAAGGCGTGACGGTGGAGGATGTGTTACTGTTGGTTGGAGAACTAATCGGATATGAAAACATTTCTTCGGCGTCGAGGATGAATAAGGCGGTAGTGGTGTTTGTAAAGGAGGAAGGACTAACAAATCGGTTGATAAGCGAAGGAATTGTGGTAGGTGGAGATTTTCTTACCATTTCACCGCTGGTAACGCCAACGACCCGTATAACCGTGTCTAACATTCCCCCTTTCATTCAGAATGATGAAATTGAAAGAGCGTTAGCGAGATATGGAACGTTTGCAAGTGGGATTAGACCTATTCCACTGAGATGCAGAAACGAAGCTTTGAAGCACGTTATGTCTTTCAGGAGGCAAGTGTTTATGTTTTTGAATCAGCCAGAGCTGGATGTGTCGTTTAGAGTTGGCCACGAGGGAAAAACGTATGTGGTTTACGCTAATACTGGTAGCATGAAGTGCTTCGAGTGTGGGGATATTGGACATAAGCGGATGGCGTGCCCACATAAGGCCCAGGATAGGCAGGAAGAGGTAGCTGGACATAGTGCTGCTGCTGCGGATGTTCAGGATAATACTGATGAAGCAAATCATGAGAAGGTACCAACTCAGATTACAGGGGAAAGGAATGTTGTTAATGCTGATTTGATTTGACAGTAATGATCAGAAAGACAATGTTGAGGAAAACGAGATTCTGTTTCATTCTTACTGACCGCCAGAGGCAGTGTAAACACTATGGATTATCGCAGCGCTAGCTAGATAGGTCGAGAGAATATACCAACAAAGTCACGTGGCGTGACGTATACTGAGCCCTGGAGGTTTATAGGCTACAGTAGCTCAGCACTCTACCTCTTTCGCTTTCTCGCTTGGTTGAGATAGGTTGTATTTGGTTGAGTGATTATTCGCGCTGTCAAGTGCAGCTTATAAGAGCAGCGAGATTCATCCTCACAAGCTGTGACAGCGCGCGTCTACGCCATTTCAAAGGATTGGATTTGGATTCGGATTCAATTAACAGAGCTTGGTGAGTTTTGTTTTTCTATTTGAGTTATATTGCTTCGTCGGTAACACACTGTGCCTCTCGGTGCAGTCCGGTGGCTTGTGTTTTTCCCTATGAGTTAACGGTCTCCCGTTGACATATTTACTCACATTTTTTGTTCCTCGGTTCAATCCGCTGGCCATTTTAGATATTTTCTCTTTTCTTGAGATATTGTTGGTATTACCTGTCGGTTCACCCGAGGTAATTGTTCTATTTTATTTTTATTGATTTTTCATCCCGCTCAACTTAACCTTACGGTGCAATCCGAGGGTGTTATTAGCGAGTAACTATGGCTCACAGCTCGTTAGCCACTGGTTTTCCACTGACTTGTAAGCTGTGCCCTAATATCTTCTCCCTGATGACGGTCATGACATCTGCCCGTCGTGTTTGGGTGTTCAACATCTGCGAGAGGCTCTCACGGACCCGTGCATGCACTGCAGCCTTTTGCCTATGTCGGAACGACGGCTCCGTCTTGCCGAGTTAGACCCTAATTCAACAGTGAAACTTGGGCAGTTAGATGAAGCCCCTTCACGCAGTCAGAAGCGCAGGGCGTCGGCTGGTTCTCCCCTCCCATCTAAGAAGGCCAAATCGCGAGGTGATGAACAGTCACATGTTGAGAAAAGTTCACTTTCTATGACGGTGTCGTCGCTTTCTTCAGAGATGGCAGAGCTGAAACGCCTGCTTCACTCGCTTCAGCCTGTCACATCTGCTACACCTGTGAAGATGACACAGGAGGATGAGAATGTTCAGAATCAGAGAGCTGGGGAAGAGTCTCTTGATTCCCCTTGATTTTCTCATCACTCAGAGTTTGATGTGCTGTCTACAAGTGCTTCAGATTCCTTTTTTCACGATCATGGGGTCACTATGGATGTTGCTGCACAACCATCACCTCTGGCTGTTTTCACTGGTTACCCAGCAGCGGAGGGGTCTAGTGGGGGGTCAGTTCAGTCGTCTGGACAAGCCCAGTCCTCCTCCGATGATACTTTGGCTGTGCTTCGAATGGCAGTTGCTCGTCTAGGACTTGATGAGTCACCTGTCCAATCTGCCCAAACAAATGTGTTTTTCAGACAGACCACAGCTGCAACTTCTTTTGCCATGCCACAAGGATTTTGTGGCTGAATTCTCAAATGCTCTCACTGGTTCTGGTCCGCCTAAGCGGCGCTCAAAGATCGCTCGAACGCTAGCATCTATGGCTGAAGCAGATTCTATCGGGGTGGGTCGTGCTCCGGAAATAGAGCAGCCTGTGGCAGCTTTGGTGGTGTCTCCTGATGAGGCTCTACGAGGGAATGTGCGATGTCCCAGTGCGCAATGCGGTCGTAGAGATTCTTTGCTAAAAAAGGCATATGAGTCTGTTGCCTACATTACTCGAGCAGAAAACTCAATCTGCCAGTTACTACTTGCTGCCACCAGTACGCTGGAACCTGCAAATGCGGATCCCTCTATTTCACAATTTCTGCAAACTGCTCTGTTGGCAACAGGCCATGTGACCCGCGAGCTGGGTAGTCTTACAGCCACGCTTCTGGCAGCCCGCCGCCAAGTGTGGCTTGCCCAAGCACGACTGCCGGAGGACTGTAAGAAAACCTTGAGAGATCTTCCATTTGTTCCCGGGCATCTTTTTGGTCCAAATGTTCCGGAACTATTGGAAAAGAGGGTAAAGCTGTCTGAAGCCACTCGTCAAATGACACAGGTGCAGCGCAACCCTACCTTTAGGATGCCAGCGGTTCAGACCCGACATCACTATGCCACATCGGTGCAACGTTTCCGCCGGCACACTACACCTCAGTCACAGCCCCCTCAAAGACCTCGTGTTCCTGAAGATGCGAGAGTTTTTCGCCCACCTCAACAACAGTTTCGAGGAGGACCCCGTCAGCATCCCCCCGCGAACACTAAAAATCGCACACATAAAGCCTGAGACAGTCAGGTCGATCGTTTTTCAATAGATCAACTGGAGTACTGGAGATCCAACACAGCAGACCCCTGGGTGTTGGCAACTCTGAGCAGGGGATATACTCTACAGTTTCGACGCCGGCCTCCCAGATTTTCAAGAATTGTTCCTACGATTGTCAGAGATGCGGTTCGCGCAGTGGCTCTCTCTCTGGAAATTTGTTCACTGTTAGAGAAGGGAGCCATAGAAAAGGTTCATCCCCTCGTTCAGGGAGACGGGTTCTATTCAACATATTTTCTTGTTCCGAAGAAGGAGGGTGGTTTCCGCCCAATTCTCGATTTGAGGCTTCTGAATTTGTTCCTGAAGGTCCTTCCTTTTCGAATGCTGCGCACAGCCGATGTTCTTCGGTCTGTGACTGCAGACGATTGGTTTGTAAGTGTCGACCTGAAAGATGCATACTTTCACGTCCCAATTGCTGTACATCACAGAAAGTTTCTGCGTTTCAGTTTCCTGAATCAAGCTTACCAGTTCAAAGTGCTACCCTTCGGCCTTTCCCTTGCTCCTCGCGTCTTCACAAGGTGTGTGAGCGCAGCTCTGTCTCCTCTTTGGATGAGAGGTATGCGTATTCTTCCTTATTTGGACGACTGGCTTCTCTGTGCCCCAACAGAGCTGCAGGCTGTACAAGACTCCAGACTGCTTTTGAGACATGTGCAGAAGCTGGGGTTTTCTGTGAACGAGAAAAAGAGCCGTCTGATTCCATCACAGACCACTACGTTCATAGGAATGACCCTGAATTCCTGTCTAATGTCTGCCTCCCTGTCTCAGGAACGTGTGATGAACATTCTGCAACTTTTGGCTCGCTTTCGCCTGGGGGTGTCTTTGCAGTACGAGGTGGTCCTACGACTGATAGGGATGTTAACAGCGGCTACAGTGGTGATCCCCCTGGGTTTACTCCACCTCAGACCACTCCAGTTATGGAACAACAGTTTGCGGCTAGATCCCACCAGGCATCGCCATCGACTGGTTATAATTTCTCACCGTTGCATACGTGCGTTGAGGCGGTGGAGACAGTTAGAGTTTCTAAAGGCAGGAGTGCCTCTGGGTGTTGTTCCCTCTCGTCGGGAGTTGGTCACAACGGATGCTTCCCTCACAGAATGGGGGGCAACGTGGAATCGGAGGGGTATTTGCGGGCGCTGGACATCGATCCAGGCCACAGAACATATCAACCTACTGGAACTAAGGGCAGCGTTCTTGGCTCTACAGTACTTCATGCCGGTTCTGACAGGCCGCCATGTTCTCGTTCGGTCCGACAATACCTCAACAGTGTTCCATCTGAACCACCAGGGCGGCACGAGATCCCGCAGGTCTCTACGGCTGACTCACGAGATCCTGACATGGTGTCAGCCACGACTCGCTTTCACTGAGGGCAGCTCATATTCCAGGAGCGTGCAACCAGACAGCGGATGCTCTTTCCAGGGATCAAGTACATCCAGGGGAATGGAGGCTTCATCCAGATGTAGTGCAGGAGATCTGGCTACGATTTGGAAGAGCAGAGGTGGATATTTTTGCTTCAGAGTTGACCACCCACTGCCGATTATGGATCGCAAGGACAGAAGTGTCCAGCCCCCTGGGCCAGGATGCGTTGTCTCACGGATGGCCAAACTGCCTGCTATATGTGTTTCCACCTATCCCTCTGTTATGGGAGACGTTGCACAGGATCTCCCTGTGCAAGCACAGAGTGTTACTTGTGGCACCACGGTGGCCAGCCAGACCATGGTTTCCTTTGTTGCTGAGACTTATGACAGGGAATCCATGGAAACTTCCACCCAGGAAGGACCTCCTCTCCCAGCTGGAGGCCAGTGTCTGGCACCCGGACCCGGCTCGTCTGCAGCTTTGGGTCTGGCCATTGGGCTAAATCCTTCCCTGGAGCATTGTGACCCTGCTGTTATTCACACCATCTCTAATGCAAGGGCTTCTTCCACACGACAGATTTATGCTTCCCGTTGGAAGCTTTTTTTTGCATGGTGTGAGGAACAGGGGCTCGATCCTGCAACATGTGACATTCCGAGTATCTTAAGCTTTCTTCAACATTTACTGGAGGAAGGAAAAGCAGCTTCCACGTTGAAAGTGTACGTAGCTGCAATTTCTGCATATCATGTTCCAGTTGGTGGCTCTTCTCTTGGCTCTCACAGTCTTGTCTGCAGTTTTCTGAAGGGCGCGCGCCGTCTGAACCCTGCTCGGAATCCTCATTTTCCTGTGTGGGATTTGTCACTTGTGCTTGCATTTCTGTGCTTACCCCAGTTTGAGCCCTTGCAAAGCGTTGACATTAAATGGTTGTCCTTGAAGACTTCTTTTTTGTTAGCTATTGCTACTGCGAAACGAGTCAGTGAGTTGCACGCGCTATCTGTTAGCGAACTGTGCTTGCGCTGGTTACCGGATGACTCCGGGGTGGTTCTATGACCCAATCCTTCTTTTCTTCCAAAGGTCCTTCTTCTTCAGTTCATAAATCAGCACATTGAACTGGCCTCTTTTCAGACTTCTTCAGGGTCTGATTCAAGTGCCCAACTTTTGTGTCCTGTTCATGCCTTGAAGTGTTATGTGAACTCTACTGTTCAATTTAGACAGTCAGACCAGTTATTTGTCTGCTATGGTGGTGTGAAGAAAGGTGCTCCAGTGTCGAAGCAGAGGTTGTCAAACTGGATAGTAGAGACCATTACGCTGGCTTACAAGGCAGCAGGGAGACCACTGCCCTGGGGACTAACTTGCCATTCCACTAGGGCCATTTCATCTTCATGGGCTGTTTTTAGAGGAGTTTCCCTGGTGGATATCTGCACTGCTGCTACCTGGGCTTTTCCATGCACGTTTGCCCGGTTTTATAAGGTCAACGTTGCTGCTCCTCATGCCGTTAGTTCTGCGGTTCTTCTGGAGCAGCCTTAATTTCACCAGGTGGGTGGCATTCCTCATGACTATGTTGGTATGTGTCATCCATAGTGTTTACACTGCCTCTGGCGGTCAGTAAGAATGAAACAGAACGCTAGTTATGCATGTAACTGTGGTTCTGTGAATTCTGGATGACCGCCAGAGTTCTCAGTCACTCGGAATGCGCGAGAAAGGCGTACCGAGGTAGAGTGCTGAGCTACTGTAGCCTATAAACCTCCAGGGCTCAGTATACGTCACGCCACGTGACTTTGTTGGTATATTCTCTCGACCTATCTAGCTGGCGCTGCGATAATCCATAGTGTTTACACTGCCTCTAGCGGTCATCCAGAATTCACAGAACCACAGTTACATGTGTAACTAGCGTTTCTATTGGACAAAATGATGCATCTAAAATGGGGGAAAGTAGTGTGATGACTGATGATGTCACCAAAGGAAAAATAAATGTTGAAATGGTTCAAACTGATGATTCTGAAGTATTTAACAGTGTTGAAATGTGTACTGATTCTGAAATGGGAGATGATGATAATTTCTCTGAAATTTCAGATATTGGTTCACAAATCATGGAGGACACATATACACTGCAAGAAATTAATGACTTTCTAGATGCAACTTTTGGAAAGACTGTGGAAGTCAAAGATTTCTTCCCAGACATAGGGAAATTTATAGTGTCGGTGAATTTGTTACAAAGAAACGTTAGTCATAAGGTTCTTAGCAAGCAGAAAAGATTTCGGTTAAGGAAGATCTTAACGAAGTTAAGAAAGAGTAAGGCGAACGCTTCACAAAATGATTAAAACACACAGGGTGTCGGCTATTCTTTGTCTTTTCACTCTATTTCTATCCTGTTTATATTTTTCCCTTTTTATGGAGTTTTTGAGAGCAGGCTCCTTAAATATAAATGGGGGTAGGGATGGAAATAAGTTGGCAATGGTGTCAGAATTATTTAGAATTAAGAAGGTGGATATTGTTTTTTTACAAGAGACCCATTCTAATACGGAAAATGAGTCGGAATGGGATAGATGGTGGGAAGGGAAATGTGTGCTAAGCCATGGAACAAATTTGAGTTCTGGTGTAGCCATACTATTCTCAAAAAATATAAATGTAAATATTTTAGTTGTAGAAGAAGTTGTAAAGGGAAGAGTACTATTAATGCATATAGAATTTAAGGGAACTGTGTTTGTGCTTATAAATGTTTATGCACCAAATATTGGGCCTGAGCGGGTGGAGTTCCCTTTCAAGGGAACTCGCGTTGCGTCGAGAATGACGCTATGGGGAACGCTTTGCGTGATGACGTCTTGAAGCACATGTCAAATCAGTCCAATGGTGTGGCGGAACGTCAGAGGCGGGTGACGTCACGTACCAGGAAGCTATAAAAGCCGGCCCGAAACAGAAAACGAAAGCTTTCTGAGTCTTCAGTTGCGCTCTGTGTTGAATCTGTCCTTGTTATTTGGTGTTGTCTGTCTATATATATTATATATTCAGTATGGCGAGCAAGCAGCAGTTTAGAGTGTGTGTTCATCCCTGCCCGCGTTATTTAACGGGAGGTGATACTCACACTCTTTGTGTTGTTTGTTTGGGAGAGGAGCATGCCCGGTCAGCACTCGAGGGTGGTGACTGTGTGCATTGCTGTGCGCTTCCATTGCGTACGCTCCGATCCCGCTTGGCTCGGTTCAATCCCGACCACGTTCCCCAGGGCTCGGGTCCCGCCGCGGCTGAGGCTCGGCGGCGATCTCAGACCTGGGGTTCGCAAATGGATCTGTCAGTGGATGTTGAGACGGGCTCTGCCTTATCTCAGCCTCTTTCTGACAGATCCAGTGCCTCTCATCAGGGTGTGGAAGCACGCGTTGCGGTTTCTTCCCCCCCGGTGGAGGCACCAACACTGCAATTGTCCAGCTCCGAGGAGTTGGACGTTGTTAGTGTTGACGCTGAGTCTGAGGATTCGCCACCTCAGTCTCATGCGTTCGAGGAATTACTCGATGTTGTAACTAGAGCTGTGGAAAGATTATGTATTGAGTGGCCAGAAGATAGGCAGGACGTTCGCTCGAAAAGTAAGCTCGACGAACGCTTCCTGCCATCTCGCGCACAGCCTCAGCGCAGAAGCCTTCCGTTCTTTCCCGATCTCCACACCGAGGTGTCGAGATCGTGGGGGAAGCCCGTGTCATATAGAGTTTACAGTGCACAAACATCACACTATTCCTCTATTTCCCAATATAAAGAACATGGTTATGGGGAGATGCCGAAGGTGGAGGAGACGCTTGCGAGCTATCTCTCTCCAGCAACGGCATCTTCCCTGAAGGCTCCTGTATTACCCACCAAGCCAGTCAGATTCACATCTTCACTGATTAATAAAGCTTATTCAGCCGCTGGTCAAGCTGCAGCGTGTCTTCACACAATGTCTCTTATGCAAGCTTACCAGGCAGAATTATTGGGTGATTTAGATGAGGGCGGGGGAATTGCTGCTGATACAGTTTCTGAATTGCGTAGGGCCACAGATTTGTCTCTCAGGGCCACCAAGGAGACGGCTAAATCCATTGGCCGCTCTATGGCAGCCCTGGTGGCCACTGAGAGGCATCTGTGGCTCAATCTGAGCGAAATCAAGGACAAAGAAAAACATCTTCTGTTGGATGCTCCTATTTCCACATCAGGTTTATTTGGTGATGCTGTAAATAGTGCAGTTGCTAAATCGCAAGAGGCTTCCAAGCAGGCAGCTGCACTTCAAAAACTTCTCCCCCGCCGTTCTTTCCATGAGGCTGCTGAGCGGGAGCAGCCTCACTCATCTAAAAAGAGCGCTGAACATCGTGCCACTCAAAAACAGAGCGTGTCCTCCCGTGCTCCCCCACAAAAATCACGGGGACACGGAGGGCGCTCTCAAACCCAGCAGTCTTCGAGGGGTAAGACGGATCTGCGGACCGTTATTATTGCCAAGAAGGCTGCTGGGAAAAAGTCCTGACGTCCGAGGGCTCAGGACAAATGAGGGTAGCCCCCCCCGAAGCAGAGCGGTCAACACCTCTTTTTACGGTGCCCGTCTCTCTTCGGTACCCTCAGGGGGCCGTTCTGCCAACCCTGCCGCCTCCGGTGTTACAGGGCGCAGCGGTCTCCGGCGAGCACATATCTCAAGGACCACCCGGAAACGTAGTGGCCTCGGGATGCCCGCCCCCTCCGAGGAGGGTGTTAGAGCAGTCTGTTCGGTTGCTCCCTGCCGGTGCGCCGTTACAGGGCGACGAACTGACTACTCAACAACAACAAAATCCAGAAACCAGTCTCGAGAGGCTGGTACCTCTAGTAGAATTTTTGACAGCGTGGAAGCTACTGTCGAATGTTTCTCGTTGGGTCCTGCAGACCGTGGAAAAAGGGTATCAGATACAATTCAAGAAACGCCCACCTCGGTTTATGGGGGTCCTGCCCACAGTGGTGGGCCCCGAGCAGGTTCTGGTTATGGAACAGGAAGTAAACACTCTGTTAGAGAAAGGGGCCATAGAATATGTACCTCCCTCCGACAGGGAAACCGGGTTTTACAGCCGGTACTTCATAGTTCCAAAGAAGGACGGGGGATTGCGTCCCATTTTAGATCTTCGAGTTCTGAACGAGTCAGTCATGCAGCTCAATTTCAAAATGTTAACATTGAGACAGATCGTGCCACAGATCAGGTCCGAGGACTGGTTTGTCACGATAGATCTCAAGGACGCATATTTCCATATTTCCATCCGTCCGTGTCATTGGAAGTTCCTGAGGTTTGCTTTCGGGGGCAAAGCATACCAATATCGTGTTCTTCCATTCGGCCTAGCTTTATCACCCCGCACTTTCACCAAATGCATGGATGCAGCTCTGGCGCCGCTGCGCCTCCAGGGTATTCGCATCATGAACTACATCGACGATTGGTTGATTCTAGCTCAGTCGCATCAGTTGGCGGTTCAACATCGAGATGTTGTTCTCGCCCACATGAAAGAGTTGGGGTTACGGCTGAACGCCAAGAAGAGTGTGCTTTCTCCACTCCAGAGGACCACTTTTTTAGGCGTGGTTTGGGACTCAGTGTCGATGCAGGCGCGCCTGTCACCGCCACGTATAGAGTCCATCCTTGCAGCTGTGAAAAGTGTAAAGCTAGGCCAGCTACTCACTGTCAAACAGTTCCAGAGACTGTTGGGTCTCATGGCAGCAGCTTCCAACGTGATACCTTTTGGACTGCTGCACATGAGGCCCCTGCAGTGGTGGCTCAGGACCAGGGGGTTTTCCCCGAGGGGCAACCCATTTCGCACAATCAAGGTCACGCGGCGATGCCTACGTGCCTTGGTTATGTGGAAGAAACCTTGGTTCCTGTCCCAGGGCCCAGTGTTGGGAGCTTCTTGTCGTCGCAGACTGCTAACGACGGATGCTTCCCTCACGGGTTGGGGAGCGATCCTGGAGGGTCGCTCAGCTCAAGGTCTGTGGGAAGACCATCATCGTTCCTGGCATATCAATCGCCTAGAGATGTTAGCTGTCTTCCGGGCTCTGAGGAGCTTTGTCACAGACCTCAGGGGACACCATGTGTTAGTGCATACGGACAACACGTCGGTAGTCGCCTACATCAACCACCAAGGGGGTTTGCGCTCGCGCCCATTATCAAATCTGGCACGCCATATCCTCTTGTGGTCCCAGGGGAAGTTGCTGTCACTCAGAGCAGCCTACATCCCCGGGGTTCAGAATATAGGAGCAGACACTCTGTCGAGGCAGGGGCCGAGGCCCGGGGAATGGAGGCTCCACCCCGAGGTGGTGGAGCTGATATGGAGGGAGTACGGCCAAGCACAAGTGGATTTGTTTGCGTCTCGAGAGACGTCTCACTGTCCACTTTGGTTCTCCCTCACGCATCCAGCTCCTCTGGGACTGGATGCTATGGTTCAGACGTGGCCGAGGCTACGTCTGTACGCCTTTCCCCCAGTGGCTCTGCTCCCGGGAGTTCTGGAGAGAGTTCGCAGGGACCGGGTTTGCCTGCTTCTTATAGCCCCGCGTTGGCCGGGCAGAGTATGGTTTCCCGATCTGGTCTCCCTCCTCGACGGGCATCCTCTGGAGTTACCCGTCAGGAGAGACCTTCTGTCCCAGGCAGGGGGCTCAATATTTCACCCCCGCCCAGAACTGTGGAACCTGTGGGCTTGGCCTCTGAGGGGGCCCAGCTCATAGAGTCAGGTCTCTCAACTGAGGTTGTTGAGACCATTCTACAGTCCAGAGCTCCCTCCACGAGGAAACTTTATGCCCTGAAGTGGAGAGTATTCACTTCTTGGTGTAGTGACCGTCGGTTGGACCCAGTCCACTGCCCAATTGGTACAGTGCTGGAGTTCCTGCAGGACCGGTTCACTGCAGGTCTGACCCCGTCCACTTTAAAGGTCTATGTGGCGGCCATAGGTGCTTACCACATTCCTTTGGGTGGAATGTCTGTGGGGAAGGACCCTCTGGTATCTCGTTTCCTTCGTGGCACTTGAAGGCTGAGGCCTGCAGTCCGCTCTAGGGTGCCGCCATGGGACTTGTCCATTGCTCTACAAGGCCTGTCCCTGGCCCCCTTTGAGCCCATTGAGGAGGTTTCGGAAAAGTTTCTGACTTTGAAAGCTATTTTCCTTCTTGCCATTTCTTCTCTTAAGAGAATTGGGGATATTCAAGCATTGTCGGTTGCTCCGTCCTGCTTAGAGTTTGCTCCGGGTATGGTGAAAGCTTTTCTCCATCCCAGACCGGGTTATGTCCCCAAGGTCCCCACTAATGTGGCCAGACCTATTATTCTGCAGGCCTTCTGTCCTCCTCCCTTCCAGAATGCGGACCAGGAGGCTAATAATTTGCTTTGCCCAGTTCGGGCGTTAGACACCTACGTCCACAGAGCTGCCCTGTGGCGCAGAAGTGATCAGTTGTTTGTTTGCTTTGGCTCCCCTAACAAGGGAGGGCCGGTGTCTAAGCAAAGAATGAGCAAGTGGGTGGTCGAGGCTATCTCACTTGCTTATGAGGCGGCTGGGCAGCCTTCTCCTTTGGCTGTCCGGTCGCACTCTACGAGGAGTATGGCGGCCTCTAAGGCCCTTATTTCAGGAGTGTCTTTACAGGACGTTTGTGATGCGGCAGGGTGGTCCTCACCGCACACTTTCGTCAGGTTCTACTCTTTGGATCTAGACTCTGCTCCAGGGTCTCATGTTTTGTCATCCTAGTGCTGCTCTACAAGATTTCACACAGGACAGACATTTGTAGCTATGGAGGCGTTGGTATAGACGTTCCCCATAGCGTCATTCTCGACGCAACGCGAGTTCCCTTGAAAGGGAACGCCTCGGTTACGACTGTAACCTCGGTTCCCTGAAGAGGGAACGAGCGTTGCGTCGCCTTGCCATATCTCCTTCATGCCTGTCAGCACGACTTCAGACTTTACGAAGCTTTCGTTTTCTGTTTCGGGCCGGCTTTTATAGCTTCCTGGTACGTGACGTCACCCGCCTCTGACGTTCCGCCACACCATTGGACTGATTTGACATGTGCTTCAAGACGTCATCACGCAAAGCGTTCCCCATAGCGTCATTCTCGACGCAACGCTCGTTCCCTCTTCAGGGAACCGAGGTTACAGTCGTAACCGAGGCGGTTTTTATGAAACTAAAAAATGCTGTTCAAAAAATTGGAGATCAGGTGTGTGTTATTATTGGAGGTGACTGGAATTGTACTGTTGATTTTATAATTGATAGGAATGGGGAGGAACCTCATAATGAGTCGAGTGTGGTATTATCAAAAATTATAAAAGAGCTTAATTTGATTGATATTTGGAGGAAAAGAAATATAGGAATTAGACAATATACATGGGTTAAAGCATCTGAGAATAGGGTTAGTGGGGCAAGACTAGACAGATTTTATATTGATAAAACATGGAATAATAAGGTGATGAATGCTGTTATTTTACCTGTTGGGTTTTCAGATCACCACTTGGTTTTATTTGATTTAAACATGAAGGCAATTTTAATGTTAAATTATTACAGGATGCTTTATTTTGTGATAGTTTTAAATTATTCTGGAATAAATGGAAAATGCAGAAAGATTCTTTTGAAAACATGTGTCAGTGGTGGGATGTTGGCAAAGTAAATATAAGAATATTTTGTCAAAATTACAGTTCACATAATACATCAAGGGTGAAGTTTGCAGTAAAAAGCTTGGAGAAAGACATTCAAAGAATGGAAAGCACTATTTTTAATAATAATGGAACTGGGCAGAGTGAGCTGTTGAATAAGAAAAAGAAAGAACTTGGCTCGTTATTACAGGAGCAAGTGAAAGGAGCAATTGTAAGGGCGAGAATCTGTTCTATTAAAGACATGGACGCTCCTACATCATTCTTTTTCAACATTGAAAAGAAAAGCTCCCAACAAAAACAAATATGTCATCTTCAATGGCATGATGGGACTATAACGTCAGACCCGGTGGAAATAAAGAAGCTGGCGGTTAACTTCTACAAAAACCTGTATGACGCTGAGAACTGTGACGTTGAGAGTGCTTCTGATTTGCTGAGTGATTTACCTCAGGTGGAAGAAGAGGGGAGAAAATCACTAGACAGTCAAATAACTTTTCAGGAGATTACAGAAGCAATGAAACAGTTATCAAGAGGACGTTCTCTGGGAATTGATGGACTGCCAGTTGAGTTTTACCAAGCTTTTTGGAATATATTAGGACAAGATCTGTATGAAGTACTCATTCAAAGCATCAAAAGTGGAACACTTCCTGTAAGCTGCCGAAGAGCTGTACTGTCTTTGCTTCCAAAAAAAGGAAATCTAGGTCTTCTAAAGAATTGGAGACCAGTTTCTCTATTATGTTTATACTACAAAATACTGTCAAAGTGTTTAGCAAATAGGTTAAAGTGTTATTTAGAGTTATTGGTTCAAAATGATCAGACGTATTGTATTCCCAAAAGGACAATCATGGATAATCTCTTTTTATTAAGGGATGTAATTGATTTTAACCAATTTAATCATTTAAACCTGGGTATTCTTTGTTTGGACCAAGAGAAAGCATTTGATCGGGTTGACCATGTGTATCTTCTTAAGATTTTAAAACAATTTGGATTTGGAGAGAATTTTATATCTTATATTAAGTTGTTATATTCAAATGTTTTTGTGATGGTTAAAGCTGGTGGAGGATTAAGTGCACCAATACCGGTATCAAGGGGTATTAGGCAGGGTTGCCCACTCTCTAGACCAGGGATTCCCAAAGTGTGGTATGCGCACCCCCAGGGGTACGCGAGCTACCACCAGGGCGTGTGCGAGAGGAAAAATGTAATGGCGGTCTGTTTTTTAAGTGGGATTTTTCCATACAATAAAAAAACATGAACAGTAAACATTTCCTTTGTAAATTCCCTTTCCTTTTATTTTAAATAAAAAAAAACTATAATTTATTAGTTTTTGATAAAACAAATACATATGAAATGCACAATGACACACCTAAAGTCGCTCACGCACATACACGCAAACTACACACACGAGACGCGCGGAAATCTCCGTGCACATACACATATGAGGCGCGCGCGCACACACAAACTCTCCACGCACATACTTATATGAAACGCGAGCACACACACACACACACAATACCATAAAGATGTGGAAAAGTCGATCAAAAATATGGCTACATTTCTCAAGGCTTGATGCCAACAGCACGCGATGCAGTATTTGCGGTAAAATAATTGCTGCAAAGACCGGTACCACGACAGATATGATGAAGCCCTTGACAGTGCACGGAGTAAACATAAGAACAGAAAGTGGCTCCGTCTTCGACTGGTAAATGAAGATATACCTTGTTGATCAGTCTGATAGTGTTTATATTGCAATAATGACCAACTGAATGTACACTGCCGTTCAAAAAATTTGTTGGTTAGTCAGATTTTTTTTTCAGTAAGGATGCATTAAAGTGATCAAAAGTGACCTTAAAACATGTCACATGTGCAATGTTACAAGATATTTCGTTTTTAAATAAATGCTGTTCTTTTGAAAATTTTATACATCAAAGAATCATGAAAAAAAATTTAGTTTCCAAAATAATAAGCAGCAAACTGTTTTCATATTTCTGAGGGTCATGTGACACTGAAGTAATGATTTTGAAAATTCATCTTTGACATCACATGAATAAATTACATTTTGAAACATAGTCAAATAAGATTTTAAATTGTAATACTATTTCACAATATTACAAGTTTTACTGTATTTTTGATTAAACAAATTCAGCTTTGGTGAGCTCTTTTATATATATATATATATATATATATATATATATATATATATATATATACAGGTCCTTCTCAATAAATTAGCATATTGTGATAAAGTTCATTATTTTCCATAATGTAATGATAAAAATTAAACTTTCATATATTTTAGATTCATTGCACACCAACTGAAATATTTCAGGTCTTTTATTGTTTTAATACTGATGATTTTGGCATACAGCTCATGAAAACCCAAAATTCCTATCTCAATAAATTAGCATATCATGAAAAGGTTCTCTAAACGAGCTATTAACCTAATCATCTGAATCAACTAATGAACTCTAAACACCTGCAAAAGATTCCTAAAGCTTTTAAAAACTCGCAGCCTGGTTCATTACTCAAAACCGCAATCATGGGTAAGACTGCCGACCAGAAGGCCATCATTGACACCCTCAAGCAAGAGGGTAAGACACAGAAAGAAATTTCTGAACGAATAGGCTGTTCCCAGAGTGCTGTATCAAGGCACCTCAGTGGGAAGTCTGTGGGAAGGAAAAAGTGTGGCAAAAAACGCTGCACAACGAGAAGAGGTGACCGGACCCTGAGGAAGATTGTGGAGAAGGACCGATTCCAGACCTTGGGGGACCTGCGGAAGCAGTGGACTGAGTCTGGAGTAGAAACATCCAGAGCCACCGTGCACAGGCGTGCAGGAGATGGGCTACAGGTGCCGCATTCCCCAGGTCAAGCCACTTTTGAACCAGAAACAGCGGCAGAAGCGCCTGACCTGGGCTACAGAGAAGCAGCACTGGACTTTTGGACAAATTTTGCATGTCATTCGGAAATCCTCGGAGTCTGGAGGAAGACTGGGGAGAAGGAAATGCCAAAATGCCTGAAGTCCAGTGTCAAGTACCCACAGTCAGTGATGGTCTGGGGTGCCATGTCAGCTGCTGGTGTTGGTCCACTGTGTTTTATCAAGGGCAGGGTCAATGCAGCTAGCTATCAGGAGATTTTGGAGCACTTCATGCTTCCATCTGCTGAAAAGCTTTATGGAGATGAAGATAACGACCTGGCACCTGCTCACAGTGCCAAAACCACTGGTAAATGGTTTACTGACCATGGTATTACTGTGCTCAATTGGCCTGCCAACTCTCCTGACCTGAACCCCATAGAGAATCTGTGGGATATTGTGAAGAGAAAGTTGAGAGACGCAAGACCCAACACTCTGGATGAGCTTAAGGCCGCTATCGAAGCATCCTGGGCCTCCATAACACCTCAGCAGTGCCACAGGCTGATTGCCTCCATGCCACGCCGCATTGAAGCAGTCATTTCTGCAAAAGGATTCCCGAACAAGTATTGAGTGCATAACTGAACATAATTATTTGAAGGTTGACTTTTTTTGTATTAAAAACACTTTTCTTTTATTGGTCGGATGAAATATGCTAATTTATTGAGATAGGAATTTTGGGTTTTCATGAGCTGTATGCCAAAATCATCAGTATTAAAACAATAAAAGACCTGAAATATTTCAGTTGGTGTGCAATTTATTGAGAAGGACCTGTATATATATATATATATATATATATATATATATATATATATATATATATATATAAAAATATTGTTCAAAATTTTGTTGTTTATTTTATGTTTGAGCCTATGCTCTTTGTTACTTAATTATGTTGTGGATCGTGTGTAGGCTAATTTTATTGTCGCACTTGAAAATTATCAGATTGATCCTCGTTTTTATTTATTTTATCTATTTCGGAGCCTATATTCTCTTTAATGTTGTGGATCGTTTGTAACTTCATTGCAATTTAATTCAATGTACTGTCGTTCTAATTTCCATAACCGTTGTGTTATGATGATGATGCTAGCTCCACGGTCATTTACGGTCATTTAATATGGCTGCAATGTTTCTTTTACGCGGCTGAAAATAACCGTGCTTTCTGTTACTGAGCCTGTGTCTATCACTCGTCCTCTTAAAAGTGGAAGCTTGTGCGTAGCTTTGTTGCATTATATTGAAACTTTGTTGATGTTGTTATTGTCATGCGTGTTCTGGTTATTTGTGCATGATTAAACATGAGTCTTTATATGGCGATAAAGCAAAGCTTTGTTGCGTTATTTTTTTGAAGTGGGGATTGGGGGTGCGCCAACCCAGTTGGGACATAGAAGGGGGTGCGCAGGAAAAAAAGTTTGGGAACCGCTGCTCTAGACAATTGTATAGTCTGGCTATTGAGCCGTTGTTGTGTAGGATAAGGAGAGATCTGAATGGAATTTTACTTCCTGGAATAAATAGTAGTAGTAGGGTGTCATTATCTGCCTATGCGGACGATATCACAGTCTTTATCACGAGTCAAAATGACGTTGACATTTTAACGGAAATTATTAGAAAATATTAGAGGGCATCTTCAGCAAAAATGAACTGGGGGAAAAGTGAAGGGCTTATTATTGGTCAGTGGGGAGGGTTAGGGCCTTACCGGGTGGATTGCTGTGGGTGTTTTTTTTTTAGGAAATTCAACATTTAAAGGAAAAAATTGGGAGGGAATGCTGGAAAAGGTGAATGCTCGATTGTCTAAATGGAAATGTCTATTACCACAATTCTCATACCGAGGAAGAGTTCTGGTGGTAAACAACCTGTCTGCCTCTATCCTGTGGCATAGACTCGTGGTACTGGAGCCTCCTGATGAGCTGATCTGCAGGATACAAAGGACTTTTGTGAATTTCTTCTGGAGTGGAGAACACTGGATTCGCGCAGCAGCACTGTATCTTCCAGTTGAAGAAGGAGGCCAAGGTCTGGTGGACGTGAGGAGCAGAATCTGTGCTTTCCGAATCCAAGCAGCACAGAGACTTCTCTACCATAAGGACTTGGTTTGGTCTCAGACTGCAAAGGCAATTCTTCAGAAAACTGGGGGTCTTGGATTGGATAGATATTTATTTTTAATGAACCTGGAGAAGATAAACATGTCTGAGCTTTCGCATTTTTACTGGACAATGTTGTATTCATGGATAACTGTTTTTAAAGTTGAAAGAGAGGTTGATGAACCTGGGAACTGGGCTCTAGAGGAACTATTGTTTTTTAATCTAATGACTCAAACAAGACTTTTGTCTTCTGTAAGTGTAAGTGCATGCTTGCAGAGAAATGGCATTGTCAAGCTGTGACACCTCTTGAATAGAGATGGATGGAAGTCGTTGGAGGAACTTAAAGAAATGACTGGCTTAAGATCTTCACACTTGACAGAAAAGTTGATGGAGGAGATTGTCAATACCTTACCAAGTAGTTACAGAAAGTACACTGGGAGAGGAACTCTGATGGATATGTCGAATGAACAGGAACTCCCAGGAATTAAAATCTCTCATCTTATAAAGACGGAAAATGAAGATGAAGATGTGGGGTCAATTCTATCTTTTAAAACCCCGCAGCTAGAATATTTTGAGTCTGCATCAAAAAAAGCAATATATCATTCTACAGTCAAAGTTTTACACCAGGACTCTCTTAAAGGACAGAAAACCTCCAGGTGGCCAGGTTTGTTGAAGCCAGACTTCCTCATGAGGGACAGGTGGAGAGCCCTGTATAAGCCTCCCATAGAGAAGAAGCGCACTGCTGATCTGCAGTGGAGGCTTATTCACGGGGCGATAGCTACGGACAGACACGTAGCGCACCTGAATCCAGCAGTGGGTGAACAGTGTAGGTTTAGTGGAATGGTAGAAACTTTGGAACATTTGTTTTTAAGATATAATAGGTTGAAAGGTCTTTTTAATCTTCTTGATAGATGGTTTCAAGCATTTGATGAGAAATTCTTAGAAGAAGTGTTTATTGGGGGTGTGATGTACAGATTCTTAATCAGAAGGAAAGCATGTTTGTTAAACTACTTGATCAGAACTGCTAAATTAGCAATTTGGAAGACGAGAAAGAATGAAGGGCTGAATCTTCTTAGTACTGATGCTGAATTAATGTTCAAGAATCTTGTAGCTAGAAGGTTGAATATAGAGTTTGTATATTATAATCTTATAAAAAATGATATTTGGTGTCTTTAAAATGTTTTGTGTGCAATTGATGAGGGCCAGTTGGTTCTGAATTTTGATTGAGTATTTGATGATGTTGTGAATAATGTTTTTATTATGTAAATAATAAAGTCTTGTTAAACCTCACTCTCTCTCTCTTTCTCTCTCTCTCTCTCTCTGTCTCTCTCTCTCAGTCTCTCTCTCTCTCACACACTCTCTCTCTCTGTTGCTCTCTCTCTCTCTCTCTCTCTCACTCTCTCTCTCTCTCTCTCTCTCTCTCTCTCTCAGTCTCTCTCTCTCACACTCTCTCACACTCTCTCTTTCTCTCTCTCAGTCTCTCTCTCTCACTCTCTCTATCTCAGTCTCTCTCACTCTCTCTCAGTCTCTCTCTCTCTCACACTCTCTCTCTCTCTCTCTCAGTCTCTCTCTCTCTCTCTTTGACCCTCCTGTAAGGCCACGATCATGACATGGGAAACTGCGTTTTTCTCCATGTTCTGACCTCTGCCACCGCTGCTCTGAAACATCAATCGTCCGAGTCTATGCTCGCTCAGATCCGCTCTTGTGATGCTCTTTAACATCATCGTCTCAGACACTCAATGACACTATTCTCACATCAGCACTAATGAATGCTGGAAACCATCCGCTCTTTCCGTCCTTAAAGCGCAATCTAAAAGCCTCGCTGCGCAAAACTATTTGAAAGCCATTAGATAGTAAACGAACAGTGTTTTCTCTCCCTCTGTGTTTCATCCATGAAACATCCAGCTTTCTGAAGCTATTTGTGGAACACGTGAATCTTTCTGGCATATCCGGCGCAGAGCAGCTTTGCTTTGCTTCTCGTCAGCATATTCCTCTTTGGACAGATCTACATTTATAATCATAAGGTATTTGTGCCAGAAAGGAAGAGACAACAATGTCTGTTCATTTTCATCTTGTACAAACACGTAGCCAGCTCTGCTCTGCATGAGAGAACGAATGACTGAGGCACACACACATTTATTACCTTTGGCATCTTGGCAAATCTCCCATTTCTCGTATCCTTGATGACGGAGACTTCTAACAGCTCGGTCTCCTGCAATCACAGATAAGATTTATGAGTATTATGAGAACAGCAAGCTTAGACTTGCGTCCACAGCACAACTCTAAAAGACAATAAAGTAATAAAACAAAATAAATATATAATCGTGACAAATGCTTCTTGGCGTTGTGAGTCTTAAAGCTTCAGTAGTGACAGCGTAAAGGTCAGAGGTCAAGCATCTGTGAGAAACACTGGTGGTCAGCCAATCATAACACAGCTCATTTACATACAGAAGTCTTGAACGGTCTGTGTGATTGTTAAAGAGAGGCTGGGAAACATACTGTACATCAGACAGCGTCCTAATGAGACAAGAAGAAAAGACCAAATGTGGACGTGACGTTGAGGACAGATCCCCTGATGATTGTAAAGCTCTGGGTGTACAGTAGTACATATGAAAGCGCTACATAAATGCCACATTCATTCATTAATTTACTGTTCTGAGGCACAACAAAGAGTCAGTAGCTTTTCTTTATCTCTTCCAGGGGTCACACACACTCCCAACATGCGATAGGAACGTAACCCTAACCCTCTCTAAAGCTGATTTAATTGGTCTCTAAAACAACAAGTGCTTGTGTCTCTGAGAAGTGTTTAAAAGAGTGAGACACACATTTAAATAAAGTCTGTGTTTGATGAAGGAGTGTGAGTGATGCTCTACAGGACAGTCCTGTCCTCCATTCAACACAGCAGAGATCGTGAAACCTGACGTTTATAAGCTGTGGAAAATAACTGATTTCTGTTCCTCTTTTGTGATTAAATCACAATTTAGGAGAAGCTCAAATCACCGCTTCAAATCTGCTCTCCCGCTTTTCCGCATCCAGAGCACAAAATGATCAGGCTGGACATCAGACATCTGACTAGCTGATTGATATTGCTAATTAACATGGCAAGACTTTTCAGAAATCATCTGATTGATTGAGTCTGTTATGAAGACTTCAGATGATCATAACACCTGTGAATAAATGACTCGAGGATTTCAGATGAAGCAAACTCTGAATCAACACGCACCAATGCTTCATTTTCTATATATTGTAATCATCATGTTCACAACTTGTAATAGTTACTTCAATGAGCTCATTGTTTTTGCCTAAAATTCGTGGTTGTATGTGTCAATTTTTTGAAATGCATAACTTGGACACAGTCTCCTCTGATAACAGATCACTCTAAACTGTTTTGTAGACACTTTCTGTGAAGCTGCTTTGAAACTATATATTGTAGGGTGACCATATGTCCTGTTTAACCAGGACATGTCTGGCCAGGATTTCGAGATCGCCCAAAATGCCCGGGATTCGGCTTTTGCTTTCTACAGTCACCATTCATTATGTTTATATTATTACATTATTTGACACTGACACGTACGTGCCAGCTTTGCAGGTCATGCATTCTGCTTCACACGGATCCCGATCGAGGCGAAAACACAGGAATTTTCTTAGCAATGCTAAAACGCACATCAACCGATCACTTGTTTAGCGTTCATGTAAACACTACATTCAGATTCACCAATCGGAATTAATTCAGTCCTATTGAATCAAAAGGTGTGCATGTAAACAAAATGAATGGCGACGAGAAAGCAAAAGCCGAATCCCGGATATTTTGGGCGATCTCGAAATCCCGGCCGGACATGTCCTGGAAAAAGAGGACGTATGGTCACCCTAATATATTGTATATTGTGAAAAGCGCTATTCAAATAACTTAAAGAAAAGAAAATAAGACCGTTAAATACCGTTTTCAGAGCATGATGAAGTAGATTTAGTTCTCACTTGATCGCCTTTATGGTTTAAAATGGAAATATTTCCAATATTGAAACATGACATTTTTCTTTATCAACAATTGCTCACATGAGTAAATAAACAAGTAAGCTAAATTATTTAAATTAGATTTATAAAAGCCCCCATGAGATTTATAAAAGCCCCCGTGAGAATTATAGAAGCCCCCATGAGATTTATAAAAGCCCCCTTGAGAATTATAAAAGCCCCCGTGAGATTTATAAAAGTTATGAAAAGTTAAGTTTATTAAGTTATGAAAAGCATGATTTCTGCATGTTTTGTAAAAGTTCAAAATGTCTTTTTTTTATGTATTAAGAACTTTTTTTCTTGGTTTATGTTAATGTATGAACATTCCATTCTATCATTTTGAAAATGTTATCAAAACGTTATTTCTGAATGTTTTCTGAACATTTTTTCTTGTTAATGCAAAAATCCTCCAAACATTCCCCGGGCAACAACTCATCCATCCATTCTCAGTCTCTGACCTGTGGAAACTGGAGGAAACACACACTGACACACAGAGAACATTGAGACTCGAAGCGGGGACCTTCTTTCTGTGATAAGACTAAGATAAGACAGATAAGTCTTCACTGTAACGTTCACATTTTACTGTAGTAGAACACTGAACTGTGTAAGAGTCTCTGGGAAGCACACAGTCCAAAACATGGAATCATAAAGAGCAAAGCTTACAACACAAACTCAAACAAACAACGAAACAGCAAACAAGTCAAACCTAACAAGACATGTGGCAAACAACACAATAGAAAAAGAAAACACCACAGACTTGTGTTCTGTTTTTATGAGCTGCTTCATACGGAGTTTAAACATGCTTCGTGAAGCTTCAGGCTGAAGAGAGAGCTTTGGTGAAGCGCATGTGCAGAGATGCGAGTAACAGAGAGACAATGAGAGAATTCAGTTCAGAATCAGATGAAGAGCTGTTACAGAACGGAAAGTTCAAAGTCCTGATTGCTTAGTGTAAACATTCAGAAACTACCTTCCATGAATGATATATAAATAATGATTTGTGCTAACATTTTGAGAATGTTTTTAAGACCTGGGGCCGTATTCACAAACATTTTATCTTACCACTAAGAGATCTCCTAAATGGCAGTAAAAGTTCTTAGTTAAGAGTTCTCTTAAAACCTATTCACAAAGCTGCTGAGACCAACTTTTACAAAAAAAGAGAGAGAAGTCTTAAGCTTAGAGAAAGGTTGCTTGGTTGATGGGGGAGGAGTCTCTGACAGTGATTTAATCATAGAAATATTGTAGAACGAGGTATCATGTTGTAATATTCAAATAAATATTCTAAAATGAAAATGTTGCCATATTCAAATAAAGATTTCAAAATAAATATGTTGCCATATTCAAACAAAGATTTTAAAATGTAGGCTAAGTGTCACTAATTAAACCAGTATATGTTCAGCTAATGGTCAGCCACCTACATGTCAGCATCTCAAGAGATTGCAGAATTCAAGCGACAAATGATGTTTTATGAACAAAGTTCGGGAGGAGCTTGTTCAAGCGGTATAATCAGCTCCAGAGGAGGGATATATACACATGGCCAACTCACCTAGTGACCTCCACAGTTCCCAGCATCCCTCCGCGATACGATAGAATAACTCTTGGTTTGAGCTAAACTCCTCACTCTCGGCTGGGAATACTGGGAATAACTCTGGGTTTGAGCTAAACACCTCACTCTCGGCTGGGAATACTGGGAATACTGGGAATAATTCTGGGTTTGGGATAAACTCTTCACTCTCGGCTGGGAATACTGGGAATAACTCTGGGTTTGGGATAAACTCCTCACTCTCGGCTGGAATACTGGGAATAACTCTGGGTTTGGGTAAACTCCTCACTCTCGGCTGGGGATACTGGGAATAACTCTGGGTTTGGGATAAACTCCTCACTCTCGGCTGGGAATACTGGGAATAACTCTGGGTTTGGGATAAACTCCTCACTCTCGGCTGGGAATAACTCTGGGTTTGGGATAAACTCCTCACTCTCGGCTGGGGATACTGGGAATAACTCTGGGTTTGGGATAAACTCCTCACTCTCGGCTGGGAATACTGGGAATAACTCTGGGTTTGGGATAAACTCCTCACTCTCGGCTGGGAATAACTCTGGGTTTGGGATAAACTCCTCACTCTCGGCTGGGGATACTGGGAATAACTCTGGGTTTTGGATAAACTCCTCACTCTCGACTGGGAATACTGGGAATAACTCTGGGTTTGGGATAAACTCTTCACTCTCGGCTGGGAATACTGGGAATAACTCTGGGTTTGGGATAAACTCCTCACTCTCGGCTGGGGATACTGGGAATAACTCTGGGTTTGGGATAAACTCCTCACTTTTGGCTGGGAATACTGGGAATAACTCTGGGTTTGGGATAAACTCCTCACTCTCGGCTGGGAATACTGGGAATAACTCTGGGTTTGGGTAAACTCCTCACTCTTGGCTGGGGATACTGGGAATAACTCTGGGTTTGGGATAAACTCCTCACTCTCGGCTGGGAATACTGGGAATAACTCTGGGATTGGGATAGGCTCCTCACTCTCAACTGGGAATACTGGAATAACTCTGGGATTGGGCTGAACTCCTCACTCTCGGCTGGGGATACTGGGAATAAACTCTGGGATTGGGCTGAACTCCTCATTCTCGGCTGGGGATACTGGGAATAACTCTGGGTTTGGGTAAACTCCTCACTCTCAACTGGGAATACTGGAATAACTCTGGGATTGGGCTGAACTCCTCACTCTTGGCTGGGGATACTGGGAATAACTCTGGGATTGGGATAAACTCCTCATTCTCGGCTGGGATACTGGGATAAACTCTGAGCTCGGAGCCCTCGATCCCCTCGGACAGCACGCCAAATACGCTTATTATATTCTTTACTCTATTCGACCATTTGTAAGTGTGAACTCGTGTAAACAACTTCCACAGGTAAGCAGACATAATTTATTTATTTATTAAAGATTTATTTTGGCATTAAAATCATAAATCAAAATATGTATTGCATTTATGAAGAAAAGGTTCAGCACCCAAGGCTCTTTCGCTATTGCCTCAATGGTGTTCAGTGTCTTTGGGAGGATTGATGAGGCGGGGACAGCAACAGCCATTAGGATTGTTTGTGATTTGGTCTTAGTGACTCAGGAGTCCTCTTGACTGCTCCTAACGTTTCACAGATTTAGGAGCTAGTTTCAGCGCTAAAATGATTTGTGAAATACTCTTAGAGGAAAAATTTAGGAGTTCTAAAAATAGGACTGACACACCCATTATTTTTAAGAGTTTGTCAGAAATCGGCAAGTTAGGAGCTCCTCCTTAAGATGTTTTGTAAATACGGCCCCAGATCACTTTGAATGAACAAACTATTAACGTTACTGTCAAGTCAAGTCATCTGTCAAGTCAAGTCAAGTCAAGTCATCAACACTTTATACAGATTGTTTCAAAGCAGCTTCACAGTGATAAACAGGGAATTTACGCTTGTTGTTCAGCTGAAGTCAGTTCAGTGTCGATTCAGTTCCGTTGTAAAGATCATAAATGATTAATGTAATAAATTTCATCTATGCAGCAGTTGTCATCATCAGCTCAGTTCAGTTCTTATACAGCAGCATCAGTTCAGTCAGATCAATCATACTGCTGAATATTAAGTGGAATAAACTGGAAGAAAGTTTGTTGATAACTTTGAGAGAACCTTGTTAGTCAAAGTTCTGAGAACGCTCTGCTAGCTGACTATATGGCAATGTTCCAGGAACGTTTTCACTCAGCATTATGAGAATGTATTGTAAGGACTGATTTTCCTGCTAAGACAAAACTCACCCTGCAATAAAGCAATAAAGCAATAAAACGCACCCTGGACACAAGATCGCAAAGAAAGATCACAAGACATTGTCCTGTCCAAACTTTTCTCCTACCTTATCTCTGCATCCCCCTCTCCCTCCTACCTTACTCTCCCCTCGAGTCAAGTCACCAAAAGTTCACTAAGAATGTCTATATATCACATATGATGTATCTTGTGAATCTATTGTTTTTCTTTTTCATGTCTGGTATCATTTTAAGTGTCTCAGTGCGATTGGTAAAATGGTCTTAATTTCATTGCAGTCATAGGTTTAATGAGAAAGATTGAGAAATTAGGAGAATCCTGTTCTCCTCTCTGGGTGATGTCTCTTCAAGATATCTCCCGAAACCAGGTGCTACCCCCTGGGGTACATGAATTGACCCAAAAATATTGGTACAACCCTTTTGTTCTGGTCTGGGTATTTAAGGCTAGGTGACAGAGCAGTCTGGGGGAAGCCTGTAACCAGGAACGACCCCCATACAGTGCAGTTTCAGTGATTTCCCATTGGAAAACACTCACACACCACTGTGTGTCTCTGTCAGGAATGCATTGCTTACTTTTAGTCATCTTTGAGTAAATGATGTCATGTATTTATTATTTCTGAATTGGTTTTGAATCATTTACTTGTGTAATTGGCATGATACCTTTTTACCTGACAAATAAATGTTACATCTTGATTTATTCTGAAGTTTTCTGAAATCATTATTTTAGAAGACTATGAGGAGGCTGGTGCTCCCGCAGCTCTGTGTCCAGGATAGGTCAAACTAAAGGCACAGATGAACGGAGCAGTAGGCACGTCATCTGAAGACCTTTTGATTTCTGTCTATCACTGACTTGGCAAGTTGTACGGAAGTGGCTAAATAAACTACACTTTTCTGTATGAGTGAGCAGTAGGCAACCGACTTAAGAGGTATCAGCAAACCCTGCACCCTCTGACCAAGATCAGACTGGCGAGGCTGTGTCCGGGAGATCCACGTAAACCCGGGGCGTGTGACTCTGTGCGGCATCGGGTCCCTTAATGAATTCATAATTGAAAGTATGGGATACTCAGAATAATCAAAGATCTAAATTAATTCATAATCAATATTTATGACTATTTTCTAATCAGAAACACAATCTAAATTTGATTATCATTTGAAATTGGAGTCAGATTAAGCGCAGAGCTAAAGTAATATTGAAACTAAATTCCAATAAATTAAGTGGAGCGCTGAAAAGACATACACGCATTATCCCTTCGCCCACCGTTGGATTCTGTCGTTGGGCCAATGGGTGGTCCTTACAGTATATAATGTTATAAGAATGTGCCAAAAAACATTTTCTATAGAAAGTTTTCTTATAACAAATAAAGTAACCTTTACAAAACATTAGTGAAAGTTGTGGGAACATTCCTGTTAGCTGGGTCTCCAGATGCCTGTTATGTCTCATCATGCAATGAAAAGCTATTAAAACTCCTTCTCCCTGTATATAATCGCCTTCCTTGCGATTAATTGAGTTTAAAGCGAAGGGTCTCTCCATCTCAATCAATGCAGCTTCTGTGTTTGCAGTGGGAGGGGATTCGAGTCAAAGGTCAGCATTTCCAGTCTCAGCATAAAGGTTCTGCTTTGAAGTGTGTTTAAAAAGCCCCAGCGCAGTGTGAAGCTGCCAGTCGTCCCACCGAGGACAGAGAGAGTGTGTGAACAATCATCTCTATCTGTGCTGAGTTACACAGCAGGCCACTGGAGTTCAAATACATTTACCTCTACAGATGCCCATTATCTATTCATTAGAATCGAAATGTGGCTTCGGTTCCAATGGCAGTTTTGTTTTGTTTGTAGACATTATGCTACTATATGCACCCATATTCCTCCCTCCATTTCCCCTGTCCTGTCATTATTCTTTCATTAATACACAAAAATGAGAAACTTTCAAATGCCATAAACTGCTGTTCTCCTGCATGTTACGGGATGTTTTGCTCACAAACCCTCTTATTACTCAGTCATTCTGGATCTATTTACTGCTCATGCACGTCTATAAAGCTGCTCCATCATCAGAAAGTAGGAGATTAATTCACATGAAGTTATTACGCACGACTTGCCTTCATCATTTGCATATAAGCGCATGTGGTTTTGTGTGATATGTAACCAGATCTTTCACTCTCAGCATAGTTATATATTATACTGACTACTCAGAGAGGAAGAGACCGTCTTTATTTGGGTAAATCCAACATAACAGAGAGAAATATACAGTTCTGATCAAGGGTATCTTATTAACTTCAACATGTCTCAGAGAAAACACTTCCTGAATGTCTGTCAAAACCTGATATCATGGTGGTTTTGCAACTGTTTTTGAAGACTGTTCATCATAACAGATCATAACAGAAAAACTCAGAAAGGCCTTGTGCGCCAACACAGAGAGAACACAGGACTTTATTATCGTTAACTAAAACTTTAAAATACATTTCTGTTATCTGAAACTAAAGAAAAAATTTGAAATGTTGCCTTGGTAATAAACTGAAACAAGCATTAACATTACTACCTGGAAATAAATTAAAACTAATCAAAACTGAAATATAAATAAATTAAACCTAAATAGTATTTTTTTTTTTTTTAAACTACATAACGAAGCACATAACAAAATTACAAAATATTCAACAAAAATTTACATGATAACTAAAAATATGAAAATAAAAGCCAATTTAAAATGTTAATAATAACTAATAATAATAAAAATAACTAAAATAAAAACAAAAACAGCACTGGTTTGGACACCATAACATCAGTGAACAAACAACCCAAGGCACCTATGAAAGGATGATCAATAGACCGTGAGCCATAGTGAGCGTGTGTATGCGTTCGGTTTAAATAAAGTCCTTTAAACCTGCAAACTGACATACATTTTGAGGAAATCATTCTTTATAGTCACACAGCCTGGATAGGGGTCCTCAAATAATGGACCGAAACCTAGCTGTTCCAACTGGACCGCGAGACATCAGAATCAGAATGGGCTTTATTCGCCAAGTGTGCGCAAACACACATGGAATTTGTTGTGGTTTTCCAGGAGCTCTGCATACATACATATATACCTACATGTATGACATGAGAACAGAAAGAACATTTAAATAAGACTAAGGAAAAAAATTAAATAAAATAAACAATAATAATAATAAAGTTGTAAACAGCTGGAATAGAAGACTTATGTACAGATTTGTACATTATGTACTGTATGTACACCTGTATAAATAAAATATATGTATTTACACAATATATAATTATTGCCTCACTCTCAAGTACTGAGAATGAATGATAAAAACAGGTGGCTGTTTAAGCTGGGGATAGCATGGGGGAAAAACTGTTTATGTGTGGCCAGATGTTCTAGTGCACAGAGATCTGTAACTTCAGCTGAAGAGCACACAGGTGTTTGGGGTCCGTGATGATGTTCCTGCCCATTTCTTCACTCTGGAGATGTACAGGTCCTGAAGGTTGGGCAGGTGCACATCAGTGATCCTCTCAGCTGTCCTAACAGTCCATTACAGTCTCTTATGTCTGACCCAAACCAGTCAGTTATAGAAGTGCAGAGAACCGACTCAATAACAGCTGATAAAACAGCTGTGTCATTTGCGCCTGTGGCAGGTTAAACGATTTCAGTTGACGAAGAAAATACAACCTCTGTTGGGCCTTTTCAAAATGAAGTCAATGTGATTGTCCCACATCAGGTCTGGAGAGATGGTGGAGCGCAGGAACCAGAATGACTCCACTGGGGTGTTTATGATGCTGAGAGGGAATAATGCTGTAGTGTTTCTCCAGCATCATCTCCACTGATCTGAACCTGTTCAGCTCCAGCAACACCCACACAGCTGCTCAACTTCTTCACTGTAAACAGACTCATCATCATTCTGTATCTGTTGCTCTTATCTTTTAGGAATAACAGAAATTATTGCTATCAATATATATTGATAGCAGTAATTTCTGTTATATACTGCTATATGTATATGTTCTGTTATATATCTGGTCTATATGTGAGATCGGTGCCGACACTGACTCCGGGTCTATATGTGAGTTCGGGGCCGACACTGACTCCGGGTCTATATGTGAGTTCGGGGCCGACACTGACTCCGGGTCTATATGTGAGTTCGGGGGCCGACACTGACTCCGGGTCTATATGTGAGTTCGGGGCTGACACTGACTCCGGGTCTATATGTGAGTTCGGGACCGACACTGACTCCGGGTCTATATGTGAGTACGGTGCCGACACTGACTCCGGGTCTATATGTGAGTACGGTGCCGACACTGACTCCGGGTCTATATGTGAGTTCGGGGCCGACACTGACTCCGGGTCTATATGTGAGTTCGGGGCTGACACTGACTCCGGGTCTATATGTGAGTACGGTGCCGACACTGACTCCGGGTCTATATGTGAGTTCGGGGCCGACACTGACTCCGGGTCTATATGTGAGTACGGTGCCGACACTGACTCCGGGTCTATATGTGAGTACGGTGCCGACACTGACTCCGGGTCTATATGTGAGTTCGGGGCCGACACTGACTCCGGGTCTATATGTGAGTTCGGGGCCGACACTGACTCCGGGTCTATATGTGAGTTCGGGGCTGACACTGACTCCGGGTCTATATGTGAGTACGGTGCCGACACTGACTCCGGGTCTATATGTGAGTACGGTGCCGACACTGACTCCGGGTCTATATGTGAGTTCGGGGCCGACACTGACTCCGGGTCTATATGTGAGTTCGGGGCCGACACTGACTCCGGGTCTATATGTGAGTACGGTGCCGACACTGACTCCGGGTCTATATGTGAGTTCGGGGCCGACACTGACTCCGGGTCTATATGCGAGTTCGGGGCTGACACTGACTCCGGGTCTATATGTGAGTTCGGGGCTGACACTGACTCCTGGTCTATATGTGAGTTCGGGAATGACACTGACTCCGGGTCTATATGTGAGTAAGGTGCCGACACTGACTCCGGGTCTATATGTGAGTTTGGTGCCGACACTGACTCCGGGTCTATATGTGAGTTCTGGACAGACACTGACTCCAGGTCTATATGTGAGTCTGGTGACGACACTGACTCCTGGTCTATATGTGAGTCTGGTGACGACACTGACTCCAGGTCTATATGTTAGTTCGGGGCTGACACTGACTCCAGGTCTAAATGTGAGTACGGTGCCGACACTGACTCCGGGTCTATATGTGAGTTCTGGACAGACACTGACTCCGGGTCTATATGTGAGTCCGGTGACGACACTGACTCCTGGTCTATATGTGAGTCCGGTGACGACACTGACTCCTGGTCTATATGTTAGTTCGGGGCTGACACTGACTCCGGGTCTAAATGTGAGTTCGGGGCTGACACTGACTCCAGGTCTATATGTGAGTTCGGGGCTGACACTGACTCCGGGTCTATATGTGAGTTCGGGGCTGACACTGACTCCAGGTCTATATGTGAGTTCGGGGCTGACACTGACTCCGGGTCTATATGTGAGTTCGGGACCGACACTGACTCCGGGTCTATATGTGAGTTCGGGGCTGACACTGACTCCTGGTCTATATGTGAGTTCGGGGCTGACACTGACTCCGGGTCTATATGCGAGTTCGGGGCTGACACTGACTCC